>OY829915.1:178816855-179087318 GCA_963691935.1 Nephrotoma guestfalica
GTTGATTTATTTAAAAAGCTGAAGTACGAAGTTTTATTCCTAATAGTTAACCGCCTGGACTGTAGAAGATGGCGAACTTTGGTAAAATATAGTTCTTTTTATTAAAACTCAGTGCTCTTAACCTGCACCGACCAAATTAGCCCGCCCCAATGAAACCTGTACTATAATTTGTTACACATTTATTACAATTTATTACAACAAATCCCGATTTTATTACAGTTACCGTTTTCGAGGAACGAGCGGTCGGTTTAGCTTACAATTAAACCTGCACCGCCAAAATTGTAACTTTTGATGTAGCTATGATATCGGGATGATTCTTGAACCAGAATTTATTACAAATTAATTACATTGAATAAGTTAGTTCAAGACCACCCCTCTACCAACCTAAGGGTAAATTTCACCCCAAAACGATTATATATTTCAAAAACGTCAATTTATCCAAATTTAATAAATTTTTTTACACCAGACTGTAAAAGGAAACCTGCTTCAAATAGGAAACTTGACTCAAAAATAATTTACTACACACCTGTATAAGGTTGACCTACCCTTAACAACGACCACAGAGTAACATTAGACCCCATATTTGGTGGCGGTCTGGTGTAATAAATTATTAAAGGTGGTAAAATCGACCCTTAGATTACCTATTCGAGGCCTCTACCGTTGGGAGCCAATTCCGCGTATCCTGACACAAAAATAATTTATTACACAACTGGATAAGAATGACTTGCCCACTACGATGTCCAAGGAGTAACATTTGACTCAATATCTGGTGGCGGTCTGGTGTAATAAATTATTAATGGTGGTAAAATCGACCTTTAAATTAAAAATTTCAAGCCTTTACCGTTCGGAGCGAATTCCATGTAACCTGACTCAAAAATAATTTATTACACACCTGTATAAGGTTGGCCTACCCTTAACAACGACCACAGAGTAACATTAGACCCCATATCTGGTGGCGGTCTGGTGTAATAAATTATTAAGGGTGGTAAAATCGACCCTTAAATTACCTATTCGAGGCCTCTACCATTGGGAGCGAATTCCGCGTATCCTGACACAAAAATAATTTATTACACAACTGGATAAGGGTGAATTGCGCACTACGATGTCCAAGGAGTAACATTTGACTCAATATCTGGTGGCGGTCTGGTGTAATAAATTATTAAAGGTGGTAAAATCGACCCTTAAATTACCTATTCGAGGCCTCTACCATTGGGAGCGAATTCCGCGTATCCTGACTCAAAAATAATTTATTACACACCTGTATAAGGTTGACCTACCCTTAACAACGACCACAGAGTAACATTAGACCCCATATCTGGTGGCGGTCTGGTGTAATAAATTATTAAAGGTGGTAAAATCGACCCTTAAATTACCTATTCGAGGCCTCTACCATTGGGAGTGAATTCCGCGTATCCTGACTCAAAAATATTTTATTACACGACTGGATAAGGTTGACTTGCCCACCACAATGCCCAAGAAGTAACATTTGGCTCAACATCTGGTGACGGTCTGGTGTAATAAATTATTAAAGGTGGTAAAATCGACCCTTAAATTACCTATTTGAAGCCCCTACCATTGGGAGCCAATTCCGCGTATCCTGACTCAAAAATATATTATTACACAACTGGATAAGGTTGAATTGCCCACCACAATGTCCAAGGAGTAACATTTGACTCAATATCTGGTGGCGGTCTGGTGTAATAAATTATTAAAGATGATAAAATCGACCTTTAAATTAAAAATTTCAAACCTTTGCCGTTCGGAGGAAATTCCGTGTAACCTGACTCAAAAATAAGTTATTACACACCTGTATAAGGTTGACCTTCCCTTAAATACGACCACAGAGTAACATTTGGCTCTATATCTGGTGGCAGTCTGGTGTAATAAATTATTAAAGGTCGTAAAATCGACCTTTAAAGTACCTATTTGAAGCCTCTACCGTTGGGAGCGAATTCCGCGTATCCTGACACAAAAATAATTTATTACACATCTGGATAGGGCTTAACCACTCTCGACAAGACTTCTTGCATTATTTTTCCTAAAATATTGTGGCAGTCTGGTGTAAAAAAATTTATTAAATTTGGATAAATTGACGTTTTTGAAATATATAATCGTTTTGGGGTGAAATTTACCCTTAGGTTGGTAGAGGGGTGGTCTTGAACTAACTTATTCAATGTAATTAATTTGTAATAAATTCTGGTTCAAGAATCATCCCGATATCATAGCTACATCAAAAGTTACAATTTTGGCGGTGCAGGTTTAATTGTAAGCTAAACCGACCGCTCGTTCCTCGAAAACGGTAACTGTAATAAAATCGGGATTTGTTGTAATAAATTGTAATAAATGTGTAACAAATTATAGTACAGGTTTCATTGGGGCGGGCTAATTTGGTCGGTGCAGGTTAAGAGCACTTTAAAACTCTCTACCATGATCAAAAATTTTCTATATAAATTTAGCAACAATTATTTTTCCAAAATTTGAGCGGAAGTGACTTTTTCACACATTAAATTGTTTTTGAATTTTCTTTGATTATTTTGGACGGAATTTCATACTAAAGCTTTTTCATAAATTGCGAGATCGCATTTATACAGCAGCGAGATAGCATTTATACAAAACGACAAAGAATTAAAAGATTCAAATATATTTAAAGATTAAATTTTTAACAAGGGTTGACCTAGTTAGTTCTCTGAAATTTAAGTTTAAATAATGATTTTTGATTATACAAGACAAGTTTTATCAAAACTCCGGTAGATTTACCATTTTGCGAAATTCGTCTCCCCCAAAATTATTAGCAATATCATATTCTGTTTTATGATGGTATGCTCTAAAGAGCTATCGAATAATATTTTAGATTTTCTATAATTCAAAACTATTTTAGAAAATTTTGTCCGAGTTCTCGAAGCTAATTATAACTCCAAAAGAATGGTTTTTATATAACTTTCTGGCTCTGCCACTATGGACCTGTTTTATCAAATAATACCTTATTATTTTCTTTTAAGTACGAAAATAATTTTGGCAGATCTACCTTGTGCTATATCGCCGAAGAGAAAAATTGAGCTTTTAAAAATCTTCTGTGTGTGTTATTGATTCATTACAGTCCTGATCGACTGACTGATCGGAATGAAACTTCATATTTAAGCTTTTTTCGTAAATTGGGAGATCCCCGTAATTTTAGGCCAGAATCAGCCCACCAGAAGTGGCAGTTTTCGCAGGAGTTTTTTCTTCTTATTTTGCAAATATTTTGTAACGTATACCATTTATCAGAAAAACGAATGTTCAAGATTTTGTACCGGTTAGAATATTGAAATCGTTCATATTGCAAATGTAGAATCTCGCAATCTCAACTCTAAATTGCCACCCGATGGTTTTAACACGTGTAACTGGGAAACAACATAGAACGTTGTTCGTTTTCAAATCGCCACCCGACGAATACCTCCGCACATGGCACATGGCGGAGGTGAAATAATAATAACAGTATATACGAGTACATTGATAACATGTAATTTTTAAGTCGTAAAAAGAATTAAAACGGCGAGTGCATTAAAGCCACCACACTCACGCATCAAGGAGACCAATATATGGGTCAACCTCATTTAGATTATAATAATAGTGAAGTATTTCCTAAGCTTTCCTAGAAATTTAAATCCGTCATTTTTGTTTCAATGTATGCGTAAAACTTCGTATAAACGAGTGAATTATAAATTATATGAAAAAATGCAAATAAGTACGATGATGTAAGTACTTGTAAAGAGGTTACAAATTTTACTTGTAAAGAGGTTACAAATTTTATTTTCTAAAACACCCGGGGCCCCTAAATTTTTCATTGGAATGCTGTTTATCTGTTAGTTTTGATCCAGAACAACTCAAAAGTGCGCTTAGTATTTGGAAGCGGTGTTTCTGGAATTGGGAAAATTGCTCGGAAAAATTCTACGATATGCAAATTGACCTCCTCTTTACAAATTGGATTTCCTAAAACACCCGGGGCCCCTAGATTTTTCAATGGAATGCTGTTTATCTGTTAGTTTTGATCTAGAACAACTTAAAAGTGCGCTTAGTATTTGGTAGCGGTGTTTCTGGAATTGGGAAAATTGCTCGGAAAAACTCTACGATACGCAAATTGACCTCCTCTTTAGAAATTTGATTTCCTAAAACACCCAGGGCCCATATATTTTTCAATGGAATGCTGTTTATCTGTTAGTTTTGATCCAGAACGATCAAATGTATATGCAACGAGTTGCACGATATGCAAATTGAGCTCTTTACAAGTACTTAGTCACCATACTTATTTGCATTTTTTCATATAATTTATAATTTACTCGTTTATACGAAGTTTTACGCATACATTGAAAAAAATGGCGGATTTTAATTTTTAGGAAAGTTTAGGAAATATTTCACTATCATGAGCAAACACTTGAAGTTTTTCCTAAATAATCCTAATTCTATTTTAAGGATAGTTTAGGAAATAGTTCCCACGAATGGATTATATGGGTCACCTACATACACAATGGTGAAAGCCCTTCCGGCGAGGGAGTATAAAACACGCCATCATAATGTAGAAACAACAACATAATCTACAGCAGCAGCGGCGGCGGCAACAATGGTGTAAAACAAAAACAACAGCAGCATACAACAATGTAAACAGCGCCCTACAGCAATAACAAAAGGGAAAAATCAACAACAAAAAACAACACGGCTGCAACTAATTTAAATTTCTTTCATTCAGCGGTGTGTGTGGTGCAGTACGCAGTGTGCTTACGGTCCTCTCTTGTCTGCTTAGGGTCAATCATAATCATGAAACTCCTATGATCTATGATTCAACGACGCAGTAAACGACACAACCATGTCATGCATTTATAACTTTAGGATTATTTGGTTTGAGGAGTCCCACAGGCTTGAAGTCGAAAATGCAGCTTCTTTTTTTTTAGCAAATTAGCATTTTTATTTCAAAAGCAGTACTCGGGACTTCAGGATTACCTGGTTGCATGAGTCTCGCTAGTTTCAACTAAGTTTCTTGCCTCTCTCCTCGCTAAACAAAAATTTTAAGCAATACCGAGAGATGATGTTGCAAGTAGGATACCCCACGGTATCTCAACAACTAGTCATGATCGATACTTTAACAACTAAACTAGGAAACAATCACTCGTGATCGGCAAACTCTTGCGTACACTCCGAAAACTACATTTTTAGATTCGGAGTACCGATCGACTTGCCGATCAGGCATATATCCACTGAGCAAATTCTTCTCTTAAGCTTACATTGAACACAAACAACGGATATTATTCGGTATCCCAGCAAATCAATCAAATTTTTCTCCACAATTATAGTTATAATTAACTGATAAGCGCTTCAAGTGCTATTCCCGGATGTTAGGTGAATATTCACTATTATTACGGTGCCGGCCTAGATTAAGTTAGAGAAGTTCATTTGCAATTTTTTAGTAATTCAGAAGTTTCAAAATCATAGACGTTTCAGTAGACAGTTTTTTTAATTCTCTGTTGAATGAGGATGACAGTGCACTTTTATTTAAAAATCGCGACTGGGACGGAACTCAGCCATTTCTTAACCGATTATGATGGGATTGGGTATACTGGATGGAAATGAGATTCCTAAATGATTATGGGAAGAAGTTCTGGAATATGGCCATCTGGGACGAAACTCAGCCATTTCTTAACCAATTATGATCGGATTGGGTATGTTGGATGGTAATGGGATTCTTAAATGATTTTGGGAAGGCATTCTGAAATATGGCCACCTGGGACGGAACTCAGTCATTTCTTAACCGATTATGATGGGATTGGGTATACTGGATGGAAATGATCATAAACAATCCCAACATAATCGGCTAAGAAATGCCTGACTTCCGTTCCGGATTAAATTCGATCGAATCGATTAAACTAAAAAAACATTCGGATTTAACGGACATTCGGATTTAACGGACACCCCCAATTAGTCCGTTAAATCATGGTTTTACTGTATGTATTTATATTCACTTGTAATATTCGCTTTTAATTTGCTTTGATTAGATCGCTTTGATAAGTTATAGACAACACTATTAACTTATTCCCGAGGGGATAGGTATATATGGGTGTCATCTGTATCGTTAAATAACTTGCTCTATAAATTTCTTAAATAAAGATAAATTAGAATTGTAAAAATCGCATATTTTTAAACCGCCTTGAATTTTTTGTATTAAAGCTCGTTGCTCGGGATGAAGCGAATACGTTATGAATTATTATCGTAAATTAAATTAAAGTTGCTCGCTGTATAACGCCGCGCGCGAATGTAATTTAAAAGCTACAATAAGAAAAATGTACTGTTACGAGTTTACCCATAAAACGCGAATAAAATAATTTATAACGGAGAAATGGTTTCATAAGAATTATGATGTCATGAATTTCTTCAAATTTTATTACAGCTTTTTTATTTTCGTTATATATAGACACACGATTTTATTTTTTTATTTCACTTTAATGCGGATCGCACGTTTTTAGCGTTTAAAATATTGTATCCAAATTTCCATTTTGTTACGTTCCTCGACAATTTTCCATTCGTTTGGTGCTGCAGAAAAGCGTTTTTTTTTCTACATTGGAGCTTTGGCTGTGGAAATTTATTGCAAGCTTTTTATTACATTTATTTAATATCATTTTTGTTGTATTTTGAACTTTAAAAAAATAATTTAAAGTGAAGCTTCGATTTTTTATTGTTGTGTTTTATACATAAATTTTTATGATATATCAGCCGGAAAGGATGTGTGTGTGTGTATAAATTATGTTATTGTTCATTGGATGAAAATTAAACAAATTATGTTTCCCGTTTTTAGTGTCATTATGAAATTACATAAACTGTGTATATGCTTCATTTTTAATTTATGCTGTTTACAGATGCAAATTATGTACATGTAATCAACTATTTTTCATTTTACTTCATAAAGGATAAACATGATGCGTATTTGCGTTATCAACAACATAAAATTCTCCAGACGTATAACCCACATAGAAGCAGAATGCACACTACGCTATTAAATAGATAATCATCCGGATTCCCAACTGAACAATTTATTTCGAATCAAACAAATCCCCAATATCATCCATTTTTTGTATATAGATGGAAATGTACGTGTCCATACACATACGTAATTTTTTCTACTTTCTAGATTTATGTGGAGCATGTCCTAATCTAACCTAGGATACAACAACAAATATATAAGACAATTTTATGGGAAAACTTCAAATCTCTACATAGCAGTATGAAGTTTTCCTAACACTGCGGTCCAATTACTGACTTAATACTGTGAGCAAAAATAGTAAGACTTTATTAATAATTTTAAAATTCTTTATTTATTTATCCAAATGTATTTCGTCCCCCCCCCCAAGTAACCCCCCCCCCCGGCCTCAAAACACTTGTGCCAACGTTTTTTCCAATCCTCAAAACAGTTGTTAAAGTCAATTTCCGGAATAGCCTCAAATGCGCGTAACGATTCGCGTTTAATGTCTTCAATTGACTCAAAACGGTTTCCCCGGAGCGGTCATTTGAGTTTGCTGAACAACCAGAAGTCACACGGAGCTAAATCAGGCGAATACGGTGGTTGCGGAACGATATGGGTGGAATTTTTGGCGGAAAAATCACGTAAACCCAATGCAGTATGAGAAGGTGCTTTATCGTGGTGCAAAAAAAAAAGAGTTGTCGATCTATAATACCGGCCTCTTTTTACGAATAGCTTCGCGCAAACGACACATAACACTCAAATAGTATTCCACGTTGACAGTTTGGCCGGTCGAAAGGAATTCGGAGTTCACCACACCTCGATAATCGAAGAAAACTGTCAACATCACCTTGATTTTTGACTTGCTTTGACGTGGTTTTTTCGGCTTCGACTCAAGACTCATCGCCAGTTATAATACGTTTTATGACATCCTGGTAGTCGGAAAGCTTTGCTTCACAGACGTCAACGCGACGCTGTTTTTCCAAAAAATTGAGTGATTTTGGAACCAATCATGCTTTCACTTTTCTTAGGCCCAAACGATCTTTCAAAATGGTTTTCACTGATCCTTCCAATATTTCAACGATGCCAGTAAGGTCTCTGACTGTTAATGATTTTATTAACGTGTTGATCATCAGTTGATGTTGATGGACGTCCTATAGACGTGGTTCGTCGTCAACACGTTCTCGACCCTCTTTGAACAATTTGTACCAATCAAAAACACTTGCTCGCGACATACAATTATCACCGAAGGCCTTTTGCAACATTCTGAACGTTTCGGCATCACAAAATTGATTCTGCACACAAAATTTAATGGAACTTCTTCGTTGAATAATTTCACTCATTGTAAAAATCGCCGAATGCACTTTTTGTACTTCTACTAACAATTATTTTGATTTGACATTTCGCACAGATGTCACTGACAGTCATACCAATATAGAAAAAAAAATATTTCGACGAATGGTTTTCTGCACGAAAGTTAAATTAAAAAGTCTTACTACTTTTTGCCCACAGTATTTTGTGGAGAATGACTTATTTGAAAGTCTGTAATAGCTTCCTGTCGAATATACTTATTGGAAACTTATTCTTGAAATATTTTGAAGAGTTACCAGTTTGGGCGCATTCCTCTCATAAAAGTCAAACAAGCCTACAATAAGTCTAGCCGACAGGAAGCTATGGTAGACTTTCAAATAAGTCAGTCTCCACAAAATAAGTCAGTAATTGGACCGCAACCTAAATAAAGGGTGTTTTCAGGGATTCACAATTTTAAACTAAAATAGAACAGAGAAAAACATTTTGAATAACAAGGAAGCTAACTTTATTGGATAGATAATTTTATGCCATTAATGTTTGAATATGATTTCGGCCATGTGGCCCCCGCGGCTGGCGCGTACGTGGCGTAATCTGGAGGTCCAATTTGTTCAATCATCTCTGGTTTATCGGCAGTAGACAAGTGACTTAACATATCTTCAAAGAAAATAATCTAATGAAGTTAGATCACACGATCTCGGTGGCCAATTAACAGGACCAGTACGTGAAATGAGTCTTTCATCAAATGTTGCTGTGTGGCACGTGGCACCATCCAATTGGAACCACAAATCAGCAAAATTTATGCCAGCCAATTGGGGTATAAAAAGTTAGAAATCATGTGTCAATACCATTCTCCGTTGACTGTAACATTCCGTCCATCATTATTTTTGAAGATATATGAACCAATGATTTCGCCGGTCCATAAAGCACACCAAACAGTGATTTTCTATTGTCGTAATTGTGTTTCAGCAAGGCTTGTGGATTAATTATTGAACAAGTTGAATTTTGTAAGCACGTACACCAAGATGCTTAGATAAAATTTTCCATAAAGTGGATGGACGCTGTACAGCGTCTATCGCTTGTTCGGTACGCACTGTTTGACGTCCTACTGGATGCGTATTATCATTTAGAGTATATACGTGATGCGAAAACGATCCATAGTTAACCTTATAACCCGCTCTGATGGACGATTATGACAACCGTAAAATAAACGTAATACACGATGAGTTTGGCGAACAGAACCATTATTTTGATAAAAAATTTCAGCAAATTGCAAGCGTTGCTCCGGCGTGAGTCTATTCATTATGAAATGGCAAATCAAACCAATAACAAAGCAAATGTCAGCTGTCAACTCGGTTGTCAAACAAAACAATGTTGCAAACTTAAAGATGTGACCTCTAAAAACACTCTTTACTAAATATGTTTCAAAGTATTCGTGAAGATAATGGATAAAATTAAGTTTCAATTGAATTTGAGTAGCTGTGAAAATATTTTAAACCCTCCGCCATGACAAATTTTCCAATTGAATAAGACAGAACAGAATTGTTGAGAAATTTGGAGAGTGGTATATGCAATGATTTTTATACGATCAATTTTCTTTGAATAAACACTGAGAACTATCACGCCCAGAAGGACCTAGTATTCAAGGTTTTGATTAAAAAATTGGAAAACGCTTTAAAGAAGAACGCTAATGTCTACCATACCTGGAATGACAATTGTCGAATAGTTAAGGGCTTTTTTTTAAATTTACATTTTTAAATTGCCAATGACTTTATTCTCGAATCTTTTTACTTCTACTAACAAGAAGTGTTCAGTTCAAATCTTAAGCTAATTACATTTTTGAAGCTTTAACCAATGTTGTTACTTAATATTAGTGTTCACAATTTAATTTAGATCCTACTTATAAGCGTAATCTACACATTTAATGATTTTACAGGTTCATTAGTCCGAGTGGACCTGCTCTTCTCAGTCGTTTAAATCGCGGCTGTTTTACTATATCCCGGGCCAATTCGTTGGGATGACCCTGAAGTTTCGAGTAGTATTTCGAACTGAATCCCTTGATTGTTTTTTTTTAACGGTTTTAACGGATATATCATGGAGTATTAGCGACACATCGGAGTATTTTCGTTTGAGTTCGTTGCAGGAGTTCTCTATTTGATGCGCTGGTGGATCCCCATAACTGAATACCATATGTCCATATTGGCTTGATTAACGCTTTGTACAGTATGACCTTATTATCTAACGATAACTTGGAGTTTATTCCTACTAGCCAATACATTCTGGAAAATGTTATATTTATTTGGTTGCGCGTTGCTTCGATATGTTCTTTTCACGCTTATCCAGGTGTAAGCCTAGGTATTTGACCTTGGTTTGTTGAGGAATATATACACCGTTTAATTGTACTGGTGAGTGGGAGCGTTTGTTCAGCGTAAATGTGACATGAATTGATTTTTTTTCGTTTACTTTTATTCAGCAGATTCTTGAGCCAATCCTTAATTTTGCTCAGATGACTTTGCACTTCTCTTGAGACTGTTTGCGGGTTTTCGTGTGATACCAGGATTTCTGTATCATCAGCAAATGTTGATATTATTACATTATCGGTAACAGGTAAGTCCGCCGTGTACAACAAGTATAAAATAGGTCCCAGAACGCTTCCTAGTGGGGCTCATGCGCTTATATCATTTAGGGAAGTTGCTGCATCATTTTGTTGGACCACGTATTGCTTTTGGAGGAGATAGTTTACCAGAACTGAGTGAATATTCTTCGGTAGGAGCGCTTTGAGTTTATATATTAGTCCATCATGCCAAAATTTGTCAAATGCTTGTGCTATATCCATGAAGACAGCATAACAGTATTGCTTTGCCTCAAAGGTCTGTCTGATTGCATTTGCAATTCTATGTGCTCTATGGTTCCATGTTGGTTTCGGAACCCAAATCGATGGTGTGGAATGATTTGCCTTTCTTCTAATACTGGTTTCAGTTTTGTTATTAACATTTTTTCAAACAGCTTTAAGATTGTGGGAAGCATGCTTATTGGACAATGAGTTTCGTTTTTCCCAGGCTTATGTATCATTGTGATTAAAGATATCTTCCACATTTGAGGAATATGACTAGTTCGCATGATTACATTGAAAATGTAGGTTATTAGTTTTATGCATTTGTCTGGCAACTCCCTTATCATTTTTACGGAGTAATGCAAGTTTTGATTGTGTTCTTATAGGTTTAAAGGATGAATCATCATCCATCTGGTGAAGCAGCACGATATTATTAGTTCCTTCGTGTGGTGAAAACACCGTCTTTAGATGTGCAGCGAAAGCATTGGTTTTTTCTTCATCACTTCTCGCCTAATTTTCAGTTGGTAGTCTAATCGGTGGATTCGATCGGTGGATCGTTAGTCTTCTCTGTTGAGAGTTCACTTAAATAATTCTGGACACATTGGTTTTCTTCTTCCTGCAGTGCAAATTTCAGGGTTTTGATAGCTCGATTTAATTTGCATTTCAACAATGGTGATTTAGTTTGTTACCATTGCCGTCGAATTTTCCGCTTTTCCTGAATTAGTGACTGGCTATTATTTGATAATTTATTATTTTTTTTCAGAATTGTTGATGATTGGTGAAGGCTTTTCAGCTGATATTTCCAGTGACTCTGTTAGCTTTTCTGCAGCCACAATTTTGTTCGACTAGTCTCGTATATTGATTCCAATCAGTTCGTTTGTTTGTCAGACGTTTCGTTGTCAGACAACAGTAACCATTGTTACTCACTGGCCTTGACATACGTACGCGCAATGCCTTTGGTTAAACAGAAATTAATTAGATCTGGTATATTCTTTTTATAGATAAAAAATCCAGGGACTGTTCCTCTATAGCTCCATAAAGTTGTTTGCCTTTAAGCGTTGTTAGTCTTGAACCCCATTGAGTATGTTTGGCGTTGAAATCGCCACACGCAAGAAATTTATTACCCAGCTGACCAAAATAATCAATAAACTGCAATTTTTTATAGCGTGCTTTGGAGGGCATTACACTGCTGATATCACACAATTTCCAAATCATTTCTGCAGACAGATACTCGTTGATGGGATATGATCTTTCCCATATTTCATAAGTTCATAATGTTGCAGTATTTTCTTAATCAATACAGCAGTGCTACCGTGTGCTTTGCCACCCGGATGCTTAGTATCATAAGTAGAGTACCCATTAATTTTGAAGTAGTTCTTGTTGGTGAAACGTGTTTCAGATATTAACATTATGTCAATATTGTGCTCAATGAGAAATGCTTGAACCTCAGCTCTATGCTGCGCTAGGCCGTTTGCATTCCATATTGCTATTTTGAGGAGAGTCATGTTTGATTTCTAACAACTATCTGCATCAGCGTGTTCATATTCTGCATCATTAGATCCATAGTTCTCTCCATCATCGCCATGGTGCTTTGCATCATATAACATAGCTTGTTTAAAGCTGATGAGATGTTACCTTCCTCACTTGCCACCTTTATATTCTGGTTTACCTTTATATTCTGGTTTCCATTTTGAACTTTAGCTTCTGAATGTAATTTAAGCAATCGTTGCTCAGCTCGTTGTCTAGAATTAATTCTCATTTTCAATTCAATATAAACTGGGCAACCTCTATAATTCGCTGTAAGGTTTCCATCGTAGTTACTGCATTTTCTGACGGAAGCTTAAGTTTTATTTTTTTCGCATATCGTTGAATTATGGAGATCACCACAGATTACACAAACATCGCTCAAAGTGCAATAAGCTTTAGTGTGACCGTATTCTTGACACTTAACACACTGTACCGGTCCAATTCTTTTTCTGGGTTCTTCGACAGTAATTCTTCTATGTAGAAGATATTTTAGATCATTTATTTTATGCTTCCCTTTGTTTTTTTTTTGGTATTGGTTCTAATTCCAGACTTAGAAACTGAAAATTTTTATGGGTTTTTTTTGAATAAATCCAGACGGCTACTACACTTGGGATTACTCAAAACATGACGGTTCTTTGAAAAATCCAAACCAAAAGGGGTTAGTATTCAATGTATTTGATTGACCAATTGACTTCGAAACCGGAAATTTTCATGGATTTTCTTCAGAACGCAGAAGGAGTAAGTATTTATGCTACTGAAAGATCAGCTACGAAAAAATCTGCATTATTGATGTTAGCCGGAAATTTCACTTTATTGAAGTTAGCAAAAAAATTTCAACGACAAAATTATTGGATTATCAATATGATTCTATTTGACATGACAGGCATGTGTAAAAGTAATGTGGACTGCGTGACGTTAGATCAATTCGTAAATTGTTGGGTCCCATGTTTATAATTGGCCGTGTTGGAGGGTAATTGAGTTGTGGCACTAACAGTAAACACCTGGACCAAAAATCATGGCCTATTTTTTGTATCATCATAAGCAAATAATTTAAAAGCTAGTCGCATGTTTAAAGGTAGTAAGGACTGAGTGAAGTTAAACCAATTTATATGTAGATTTTGTTGAATTTATAAATGCATAATCAGACGCTATGCTGACTTGTTTTTGGCGTTACAGAGTATGTGATTTGCTGCCACGTGTTTTGTAAATGAGTACGTTCAGCATTTTCTATGACCCCTACTTTATTTATCAATCTAAAATATTGAATACTTACCTTAAAAATATTGATTACCATTCAAGGTATGCGTTAATTAATTTTCCGATGTTTTTCCATTATTGAGTTACGTATGATCCTATCTGTCCGAAAATACTCTTGCATGAATATTTATAGAAGCCGTAATACTTCAAACGTTAATGAATTTTTCGATGCTAGCACGAGCCATGTACTAAAACACTTTTGATTTTTTAGGTGTGCAAGTAGAAACAACTCCAACTTTATTGAAAATATAATTGTTACAAAGTTTGATTATCGAAATATTTGCCATTACTACGAGTATCTATGGTCTTTTGCCATTTATCAGATAGAAGATGAATGCCTTCGCAATAGAAACTTGGTTGTTTCGAAGCAAAATAAAAAAGCTATTTTTGCACATCTTCAACTTTCGTAAACCGCTTGGTCTTTCAAATATGATGACATCGATCTGAAAAGTGGTAATCAGAAGGAGCCAAGTCTGGAGAATGCTGTAAAACTTCCCAGCCTAAGAAGAAGGTGAGTTCCAGGGTTGATTTTACTATATGTGGACGAGCGTTGGGCAGCAATATCACCTTCCACCTTCCTTTGCCTGTAAATTATCTTTTTTCCTCCAGAGCATCACTTACTTGATCAATTCTGTCTCGTAGCGTTCAGCGGTAATAGTTTGACTAGGTTCAAGAAGCTCGTACTAAATGATAGCTTTCCAGTTCCATCAGGCACACAGTAATACTTTCTTGGCATGAATATTTTTTGTTGCAACTAATGTTGATGGCTGACCTGGATCAACCCATGGTTTTTTGCGTTTAGGACAAAATTCAATTTTTATCACCCGTAATGATTCTGCGCAAAATATTCTTGCTTTTGTACCGAGAAAGCAAATTCATGCAGATGCCAACTCTTCGGTTTTTGTTTTCTTCGGTGAGTTTATGAGGAACTCATTTTCCTTCCTTCTGTATTTTTCCATTGCACGCAATCGAAGTGAACTGTTCTGCAAGCTCTTTTTCAGTAAAACTTTAAGTTCTTGGTCAATTCAAATGTTTTACAGCATCTTAACGTGTATCATCCCCAAGACTAAAATTGTTATAACGAAATCTGCAACGCCACCTTTTACTGTTGAATGACTCACAAAATGTTCGTTCAAAGTCGAATTAATCAATTCCATAGCTTGAGCAGCATTTCTTTCATTGCAAAATTGAATAAAATGAAATGAAGTAAATGTTGCTTATCGACATCCAACTCTTAAAATTAATGCATACGGAACGGCAGGTTGTAAATGACTGAAACTTATGTCATAAAAACAGCAATAACTAAGCTACCAAAATGGCGGCTAATTTAGATGCGTTTAAGTACATGTTAATGCAACCGACTTCAGAGCCGATTTTCTACTTGGACACCTAACAGTAACGAGAAGTTTTAAGTTACTTACGATCCAATCTGTCTGAAAAAGTCCTTACACGTGAATTATAAGGGGTTTAATTTGCAGAAATTTCCTTTAATTTAATAAATTATACGTTAGTGAAATTTTCGTGAATTTTCCGGAGCTCAGAAGCATGAGATCCAGAAAGTAAAAGCACTTTTGAGTTACTTATGATCCAATTTACCTGAAAAATATTTTTATATGAAAAGTTATAAACCTCTAGGGCGTTTAATATGCATAAATTCGCTTTAACTTAACAAATTATATGTAAAATAATTTTCAGTGAAAGCTTAGAAGAGAAAACCAACATTACATGAAAAATTATAGGGACCCTGGGGGTATGTAGATATTTACTGTAACTTAATAAATTATACGTAAGTACGCACTACAAGAGCTTAGATGGCTTGCTTGTCTGATCTATATTACCAATAATTGTTACACTTTTTACTAAAAATGACCATCAGAACGGAGGAGAATTCGGTTTTTATTTGCAGTGGTTTTTTATTGTGATTGTACCGATTGTTAGTTTATTTTTGATATTTTATATAGATTAACTCCACTATCTTAGGAAACATGCTCCATTAAGCGTCAATCTAACTTATAATCGAAACTGGTCGTTGCGAGTCTTCAAGATTTTTCATTTAGCTAGTAGGGTCAAAAAGCTCTGGAGAAAAGAATGCGTTGTCGTCTTTCTCATCTCCCGGTGGGTTCAAGGCTAAAATCGTTAGTATAACGGATACTGCATCACATTTAGTCCGTACAAGTCCGTATCAAGTACGCTCAGAAGAACGGAAAGCCAAATAATTTTAAAAAGAGCTAAATTGAGTTAAATATACATGACAACGGCCACACCTTATTTAGCATACCGGTTCATTAAGCACGTCATGATATATCGAAGAGACATTCTACCAGCTTAACTGACGTTGGATCTTATAGAGGAGCACACTTGGAAACTGATCACATTCTTGTTTTTGTTAATTATAAGTGCAAATTATTAAGCGCGCATCATCCTTCTTATCGAAAATATCATTAGCGACTGCCAATGTGATTTTCGTCTCAACCGATCAACCACTGACCAGTGTTTCACTTTGAGAATGAGCTTGAAAATATGTTGGATGTACAACACTATCATTTCCCGATTCTATATACCGTGAAAACCCTTGGCCGCGCTCATATGTCTCCGAATTCCAGAGAACCTGTCTTTCTCTGTAAACTACCAACATCGTGCGATAGGGAGATGGTTCCTGCCTGAGCTTTTACACCTCGCGCTAAAGATCTAGTGATAAGAATAATTTATCACCGTTTTATCCTTCACACGAAACAACTGAGTCTGAAAGTGAACAGCAACAATACTAAATGTCTTCCAATACCAAGGAGCACTCATACTATAAATCTCAGAATAGACCACAACCTTGACAACGTGGAAGACTTCAAATATTTTGAGTTATGCGTAACATCAACAAATTATGTACATGCAGATATTAAAGTCCACATAGCAGCTGGACATGTTTGTTGCGATCAAAATATTTCTCGTAGTCTTGTAAGCTCGACGTTTACAAACTACTTATAAAACCTATGCTAACTTTGCAACCTGTGCTTTCACCACTAACCATCGTATAATGTTATCTCTCGAGTATCAGATTCAAATGAATCACGAGATCAAACATCTACTTGAAGATTGTGACATTTTCGAATTCATTAAATCGAACCGAGCCAGATGGCTAGGCCACATTGAACGATCGCCATCACAACGAATGATATGAGAAGTGTTCCATCAATAATGGGGGGCATACGTGGCAGACGAAGACCTAACCTAGGCTATCGCAACGACGTCCTACCAGATCTGCGACAAGATATAATATGCAGCATTTCCCGCTGTGTATTGCCCGTAGGACCCTAGTATCTTACTATATGAGTAATTACCATCCATAAAAATATTTTTCAAAAAGTTTTACTTTTGAAAGTTACTTTGTAAAGTTAACAAAAATTAAACAATTTTGTATTAGTAAAATTTAAAAGTAGGGCAAAAAGTAGTAGTATTTGTTATTTAAATTTCGCGCGGAAAACCATTCGTCGAAATATTTTTTTTCTATGTTGGGATGACTGTCAGTGACATCTGTGCCAAATGTCACATCAAAATAATCATTAGTGTTTAGTATACGCTTGTCTTTTATCGTACAAAAAGTGCATTCGGCGATTTTTACAATGAGTGAAATTATTCAACAAAGAAGTTCCATTAAATTTTGTGTGCGGAATCAATTTTGTGGTGCCGAAACGTTCAGAATGTTGCAAAAGGCCTTCGGTGATAATTGTATGTCGCGAGCAAGTGTTTTTGATTGGTACAAATTGTTCAAAGGGGGTCGAGAACGTGTTGACGACGAACCACGTCTAGGACGGCCATCAACATCAACTGATGATCAACACGTTAATAAAATCAAGGAATTGGTGCTCGAGAATCGACTATTAACAGTCAGAGACCTTACTGGCTGGCATCGTTGAAATATCGGAAGGATCATTGAAAACGATTTGTTCCAAAATCACTCAATTTTTTGGAAAAACAGCGTCGCGTTGACGTCTGTGAAGCAAAGCTTTCCGACTACCACATTTCATGAAACGTATTATAACTGGCGATGAGTCTTGGATCTATACTTACGACCCGGAAACAGACGATCAATCGGCCGAATATCGTGCCAAAGGTGAGCCGAAGCCGAGAAAACCACGTCAAAGCAAGTCAAAAATCAAAGTGATGTTGACAGTTTTCTTCGATTATCGAGGTGTGGTGAACTCCGAATTCCTTCCGACCGGCCAAACTGTCAACAAGGAATACTATTTGAGTGTTATGTGTCGTTTGCGCGAAGCTATTCGTTAAAAGAGGCCGGAATTGTGGGTCGACAACACTTGCTTTTTGCACCACGATAATGCACATTCTCATACTGCATTGGTTTTACGTGATTTTTTCGCCAAAAATTCCACCCATATCGTTCCGTAACCACCGTATTCGCCTGATTTAGCTCCGTGTGACTTCTGGCTGTTCAGCAAACTCAAACGACCGCTCCGGGGAAACCGTTTTGAGTCAATTGAAGACATTAAACGTGAGTCGCTACGCGCATTGGAGGCTATTCCGGAAATTGACTTTAGCAACTGTTTCGAGGATTGGAAAAAACGTTGGCACAAATGTATTGAGTCCGGGGGGTGGATTTCTTTGAGAGGGACGAAATAGATTTGGAAAAATAAATAAATAATTTTAAAATTATGAACAAAGCCTTACTATTTTATGCCTACAGTATTATAAATGGTTAAATTGTTATCTTTATTGATTAATCCGAACAAATAATATCAAATCACGCACGCTGTAATATTCATTTACTTCTTAGGATACACTTTACAATTACACACAGACTTATGAAGTTTGTTCTAACTAATCCTATTTTCTTTTTTTTTTGTTAAGGACAGCTAAGCTAGCTTAAGCTAATATTTCTACAAAAACGAGACACTCGGCTACAACTATATTTGGTTAACGGCAACAAAGGTGCGCCAAAACTCAAGTGATCATCTTAAAATCAAAATTTTATTTTCTATCGTCTACTCTTAAAATAATTTCTGGGGACAAGGATACGAGATACTAATATAAAAATTTTGTTGGCAAAATGTGCGTGATATTTAACTGATATTAAATTTAAAATTAATTAAATCTATTTTGTTCATTTCAGAAGTTTTCTATTATGCTTAAGGATAACATGAGTAATAACTTGCACTTTTAAAATTCGTAAGTGTCAAAAGATCCAAAAAAATTACACGCATCACTTAAATAGTGACATATAAATGAAACTTCATTACCTAGAAGACCTCAGTTGTGAAGACTTTTTAGTTCAATTTAACTGTACTAACCAAGTGCTTGGTGGGGCATAACCTATGCATAATAGCTGGCTCTTGGTGCAAAATTTACTACATAAAACGAAATTTTTAGCTGCATGTTTCTTCACGCTTCATGTTGCTCGCTGCATCCGTTTAATCGAGTTACTTTCCATCTCATTAAATATACATAGGATACTCATATATGCCGAAATGTAGACAGTTTCCACTTACGATAATTTAATCCCACCGGCAATCGAGATATTGTAATCTATTAAAAATGACAGACGTCAACATAAAACAAAAATACTTGCATGACGTTCACTTTCAATTAAAAATCAAATAAATTATGCTTAAAAATTAAGTTGGATAAAATATATTTTGTGTTATCTTCTCATAAATCAACGAATGAGTTTTTCATATTTTCTTTTATGTCGTACATGCATACATACATTCCCACATACGCATCTATATGGAAAAATATTAAAATGTAAAAGAAAAACATTTTACCATTTGATATACGTAATGTGACAGACAAAACAAATAACAATCGGAAAACAACAAAAATAAGAAAAACCTGTATGGAAAATCTTTATCAAAATCTCATTCCAATTTTTATTACGTACACAACAAAAATTTTATCACCATCATTTCCATCATCTTCAACATCATCATCATCATCATCATCAGAAACAGCAGCAGTAGCAGCGGCATCATAAAACACAAATAAATGTGACATTTTCGTATATACCATTTATACGTATGTATTATGCTAGTATGTAAAAGTCTCATTCAATCATGTCAAATTTGGTAACATATAAAAATATTAAATTTTCCAGATTTTCTCTTCATCCTCCATCTCTATATGGTACAAATATAGTTTTCTTTTATCTCATCTTTCATTTTTTTTTTTGTTACTTTTGTTTTGTTTGCTTTTTATGAGACATCAACATATCAAATCAAAATAACATTTCAAATTATTGTTTTCCCATTTTTCATGTTGTTTTTCGGATGTTTAGTTTTTAGAACGGGGTAGGGCAGGATCATCCTTTGCTTTGTCAGTACATTATATCTTATAACATTGGTTTGTGTCAACGCACTTTCTGTGATGTATCGCATGATGTTTCTGGCCATTAATAAAGCTCTGCCTCAAAATAATAAAGATTTGATCCTTTTTATGTTTATGTATATACAAGTATGTACTATTTAAATGATGCCCCAGAGTACAATTCACATATTTATATGTGTGTGTGTGTGAATAGTGCTGTTGTACACATTCAAACAAAACTAAATTACTCGTACATAAATGCGGAATATTTAGAAAATTTTCTTCAACTTTTTCTTTCTTATAAATGTAAATCAAATAAATCAAATAAATGTGAATTTCCATCAGACCCGTATATTTTTCACACTAACGTAATTAGCATTTTATATTTCGAAATAATAGTTGAAATGTCAGAGGTGAACATATTGTATTATGTAAAATAAGTTCATGTGTACTTTAGATGTCAACATTTTAATTAGACTTGTGAATGACTTGTGATTTGAAAATATGAAACCAATTTTTGAGAAAACAGGGGCGCAATATTTTATGCAAGTAAAGTTTTATAAAACAGTTGTTACTCTATTTAGGCTGCACAATAGAATTTTGTGGCTCGAGCCAACAACTTTGTGATAGTACAAACTTCGCGCTCGAGTTTCAAGAAAAATATGTTTGCTACCTGACAACCTAAAACCTGGGATAAGATGTTGTAACGTCGAGACAGATATATAAAATCAGAAAGAGGTGAGATTCCGATATTTTTCAAATTGGAATTTTATAAAAAAATAGTAAAAAAATCAACGTAAGACTAAATTTATTACAATGGGTAATTTTTTGAAACTTCCTTTATCTTTAGATTGCAGCGAAATTCGACTAGAGGAATTATATTTTCTATATGCCATGTCCCAGCAGTCTCCCCAATTTTCAATTTAATTTACTTAATTTGTATGGCATACCAATTTCTCCTGTTTGAGTAATTTATATGTTCACTAAGATTATGAGGACCACAGGGATTTTTCTAAGACGTCATTAAAAGGTTAAAACAGCCCCATATACTAAGTAATAAACAGTCTATATGATATATGACAGCGGTCCTCCTAATTTAAATTTTTTTATTTAAATTGTATGGCATACCGATTTCACCTGTTTGTGTAGTTTATATGTCGACTAAGATTATGAGGATCAAAGGGATACATCTCAAACAGCATCCGTAGATTACAATATCTCTATGTATCTCAACTTTTAATTTTTCATCAACCTCCTTAAAAGTATCCCTGTGATCCTCATAATCTTAGTCAACATATAAACTACACAAACAAGTGAAATCGTTGTGTCATACAAATTAAATAATAAATTGAAAATTGGGAAAACCGCTGGGACATGTCATATAAAATGTTTATTACTTAGTACTTGCAACTACTGTAACCTCCTGATGACATCTTAGAAGAGCCCCTGTGATCCTCATAATCTTAGTGAACATAAAAACTACTCAAACAGCTGAAATCGCTAAGCCATTCAAATTAAATAAGAAAATCAAAATTGGGGAGACCGCTGGGATATGGAATACCGGGTGACTGACACGAAATGTTACCAACTTCAGACTGTCATTGCTGTCAAACGAGTAATGATAGAGCGCTTAAATTTACACTAATGGCAGTTCATTTCATTGTTTACAAGCGTACAAAAGCATTTTAGTGGAAAATATTCAGTAAAAAAAGTTATCCGCAATGGAATTCAAGCATAATAGTGTGATTGCTCTATATTTGACTGGAAAACCACAGCCGCAGATTGTTAACCAGTTAAAACATCTGCATGTGAATAAAATGTTTGTGTATCGCTTCATAAATCGTTATAACGATACTGGCAGCATTGCAAAACGACATGGTGGTGGACCGAAACGCACTGCAACTTCGCCGATATTATTCCGAAGGTGAAGGCCAAATTGGCTCGGAATCCGCGCCGTAGCGGCAAAAAATGGCTCGTGAGGCAAACATGTCGCTCGAACGGATGCCGCACATACTGAAAGATCATCTTGGACTAAAGGCCTTGAAATTCCATAAAACGCATGGTCCCACCGATGCTCATAAATTAGAGTGGAAAGAGCAAAGGAGTTGTTACGCTTGCACGAAAGTGGCGATTAGCCTAATTTGGTTTTCTTCGATGAGTCACCGTTCGTTATTGAGCAATATGTGAACAAGCAAAACGACCAGATTTACTTGCCCGGCCGTCCTACTGAAAATTTGAACCAACGGATTGCCACTCGAAACCAAGCGCCGCCGAAAGCCGTTCACTGCTCGTTTTTTGGACCATGGCATCAAGATAAATGCTCAAATTTATCGGGGCCATGTGTTGGAGATTTCAACAGGACTCGACACCGAGTCATAAAGCTCAATTCAATCAAGATTAGATGAGAAACAACGTTCCGCGGTTCATTTCCACTGCCCAATGGCCACCAAATTTACCGGATGCAAATCCGCTAGATTTCTCAGCAAGGTTGGAATAAAAAAATACCAACGTATCGATCATCTCAAGCAAGCGTTTCGCCGGGAATGGGCCAAAATACCGCAGGGCCACTTTCGTGCTGCATGCAATAGCTTTGTTGGCCGTTTGAAGGCCATAATCGCGGCTAAGGGTGGCCAAATCAAAAACTGTTAATGCAATTCGAAAATTTAAATATTTGTGAACATTTTTTACTTTGATTCAATAAAATTCATCAAAAAATAAAAATTATGTGGCGTTTTGTTTTGGTAATACTTCGTGTCAGCCACCCTGTATAAAAAATAGACTAAATTTATTACAATGGGTAATTTTTTATAACTTTTTTATATCTGTCATGACTGAACGGTCTTTCCAGCTTTCAATTTTTTATTTAATTTGTATGGCATACCGATTTCACCTGTTTGTGTAGTTTATATGTCGACTAAGATTATGAGGATCAAAGGGATACATCTCAAACAGCATCAGTAGATTACAGTATCTCTATGTATCTCAACTTTTAATTTTTCATCAACCTCCTGTTGACGTCTTAAAAGAATCCCTGTGATCCTCATAATCTTAGTCGACATATAAACTACACAAACAGGTGAAATCGTTGTGTCATATAAATTAAATAATAAATTGTAAATTGGGGAGACCGCTGGGAAATGGCATCTATACGACATATAAACTACTCAGGTAAGTGAAATCGATATGCCTTACAATTACTCCAGGGTGGCTGGTTTTTTCAAAAAAACGTTCCTTGCACTGCGCCTGAATTCGTTCATCCGAAAATTTTATATATAGTCTGCAAATAGTATCCTCTATGACACTGCGGATTGTTCGGTAAATGATCTAGAAATCACGGATTGGTCCATACTGTGAAACATCACATCCCCCGTACTTCATTGATATGATCCAATCGTTCAAAAATTCAAAACGGCGGCGGCCAGTTTTACTTCTAATGGAATTTTCGTCCTTCTGTGTCCGGCGTCAATACGGGGCCGGATTCAACTTACTTTTGAGTAGAAAGGTTCAAAAACATTATATCTGTCCCGTAGAAAACGACGCTCTAAATATAAATTTATCTTGGCGTCCCTACGGCGACGATGATGCCCTTCGTTTATCATGGAACCAAATAAAATTATTACCCCAATATTCTTTATTTTAATAATTATTTTAATAACAAAACATTCCAAAAAAATTTATTTCACTTTAATGAACACACAAAACAAACTGTTTGACATAACTATAATTTTAGCTGTCATTTAATGTTTTAAAAAGTGTTGTCGTATGGGAAAAACGATGTTCTGTCGAAAATGGTACCGCATACCGACAGTCACGTTTTCCGATAGTGTCGAAAGTGATGTTGCAACATCCCACCCCTGGGCTGGCATGTTGTAACATCGAAAATTTCGATGTTCGATGATATATCACATTTTCGTTAGTTTGGTTTGTTGTAACATTTTCGACCATCATATTTTTCGATCGTCTATCACTTTTAAATTTCTTCACGAATGTCAGTTGACTGTTATAATTGTTCCTAATTTTTTCACTTAAATATACAAACTAAAGAGTGTCTCAGCAAGGGCGCTGGATTTAAATTTGCCGCCATTTTGTTAACACAAAACACAGTGTCGGGCAGCACAAAGTTCTGTGAAAGTTTTGCGAAAACAGTTCGCTAATTACGTCAAGTTTTCGGTCGCAATAATGCGCCAAATGAGTTGACAGTGAGGCGATTAATTACAAAATGTGGATCAGAAGATCATTGTTCGTCGTCGTGCTTGTCGGTCACTTGAAAATATAGCCACAGTAAGGGAATCTGAGAATCCAGAAGCTTCCATTCGGCAACGTGGTCAAGAATTAAACATTTCCAGAAGCAGGCTCAACGCCGCAGCGCCGTGAATTTGCTGATTGGGTGTTGGAACATTATCAAATTAATGCAGATTTTTCGAAGAAAATCATTTTTTCAGATGAGGCACATTTTCAACTGGACGTAAACGTAAATAAGCAAAACTGTCGGATTAGAGGTACTGAAAATCTTTGTGTGATACTCAAACAACCAATGCAACCACCGCGAGTAACTGTTTGGTGAGCATTTTGGGCTGGCGGAGTAATTGGACCGTATTTATTTGAAGATTTTGAAAATGCGGCTGGAAATGCACTTTTACTGGGGTGCGGTATCGCGAAATGTTAACGGTGTTTTTGTAGCCCGAATTGGATGTAATTGATGTTGGACATGTTTTTCCAACAAGATGGTGCGACTTGCCACACAGCACGTGAAACAATGGTGTTACTGCAGAGTAAGTTTCCAGGCCGTCATTTCTCGATTTGGCGTTCAACAGTGGCCTCGTGCGATCTAACATCGATGGACTTTTTTCTTTGGGGCTTTGTGAAGGAAAAGATGTATGCGAATAAGCCTGAAACAGTTGAACATCTTAATAGGAAATACGGCACGTTATTGGTGAAATATCGGTGAAATTCGTGGTGGCGATTCGCCTGATATTGTATTTCACGTTTAATCGGAACTATTTTTCTTTATGTTGAAATAAAAATGTTTGCTTAATTCAAAAATAAATGTGTTTTTCTTTAAAATTAAATTCGGCGCTGGTGCTGAGACACCCTTTACAATGTAAGTGTTGAATAATTATAAAATAAATAAATTTTTAGAAGTTTAGTAACAATTTAATTTTATTAATAGGGAAAATCAAAAAAAAATTACCACAAATCAACAATTTGAGGAAATGTTAAATTTATTGGAAAACAACATCGAAATGGTCACTGGGAAGTTTGTGGGAATCAATTCTAAAGCAATTGGCGATTATGGCAAAATCTAAGTGTAAGCCCGGGTTTCGTTGGACAATAATACATTTATTTGATTTTAGCTTTGGGCTGACTTTAAAAGTAAAATTAAAAAAAGCTTGGAAAAGAAGCGATTGACATTAGGAGGACAGAAGACAGCCAAAGAACTGTCACTTTGAACCCGTTTGAAGAGCGTGTGATACAGCTGACAAGAATGAGAGGATGTGTGGTTGGTTTGCACGGAAAAGTATTTGGCCACCGAGAAGATGCCGAAATAATGATCGGAAATGGTCGAATATTCGACAATACGGAAATCGCCGAAGAAGTTTTACCGACCCCACGTACAACAGAGAAGCAGCATGAGTACAAGTACCGAAACGACGAATAACAACCCATCAAAAAATCTTAGAAGAATACAAAGCGCAAGGGAAGGCCAATACAGCCCATTTCGCCCAGCTCAAAGAGATTGCTGAAAAAAGGTTAAAGCTTGAGGAAAAACTTTTAGTTCTAAAGGAGGTGAAATACGCATACTTAAATTTACAGTTTATGTATATATGTATAATTATCGTACTGAAATTATTTATGATTCGTTATATTTCTGTTAAATTAGTTTTATTTTATACCACCACAAAGATTAAGAAAATCGAAAAATCATTTAGATAATGAAATGTTATTTTTATTTTTTAAACTACCCAATTAACATGAATTTTTATTTGTATTGAAATCTTTAATTTTTTAGTTATTTTAAAAACAGTTTAACAAATTATCGCTTATAGAAGCGGCAGTATGTAGAACATATAGAACAAGTATTGCGCTCACCATTTAGAAATGCATTTTCAAGCTTTTCTCGACCTCTCGAAAGTGCCCAAATGACGGAGTCGTGAGTAGGTTCTTGAGTATATAGCACACACTGATAAAATCAGTAAGTCGTAGTTACATATCTGAAAAATTTCGAATCAGTTTTTGTTGTTTATTGTTTATTTAATGTTTTCCCAGTCTCATCAAGAAATTTAATAAACTGAGGGACAATAATGCGCTCTAGAACCATCGTTATGTCTCTTATTACTCTACATATTGTTGATTGATCCATTGAATGTAGTAATACATCCCCTACAGTGCGCTGGTAGGACCCGTATAATTAACCGAAACAAAAAAACATGCACGAACACACGTACTTAACATTACATAAATGGTTATTTTAACTTACCATATAATTTTACAGTCAACAGTGTTATAGTAAAAAATATTTTGGCAACTAAAAATAAAACCAAAACTGTCAAAAAATCATCGAAATATTGTAATATCGGCTATCGAACGTAAAAGTTATAACATGACGAAAATCCCATTTTTCGCTTCGATGATCACTAGCGAAGCGACGCGTAGTGATGTTACGATAAGTCACCCCTGGAGTGACATGTTATAACATCACATTTTCGATACTTCATCGAAGTTTATTTCTCGTTTTCCAAAACTGAAATTGGCCACTGTTTCGTTTATGAATTATTTTTTTCTATTGCTATCACAACCAGCTACTACAATAAATATGAACAATACCTCTTTCCCCAAGTAGTTCAAGTATCGAAAATAAATTATTTGGTGATAGAAATGAAGTAGAAGTATCACAACTTTTTAATCTAGTAGGCTGGCAAATGTTTGTAAAATTGAAACAGTGTCTCATTTTATTCTAAAGAAGCGAGATAAAAAACTTAGGCATAAACTCATGTGGCAAAGTCTATTTGCCAAAATCTCGATTGACAGACGATTTTAACGAAATAACAAGGGGAAAATAGAAACTTCACGCACATAACCTCATCAGTCACACCCCAAACCTCTAATCAAAATCTATCTATGGTCAAGGGCTGGCATAATCTCGAATGGCGAACGACTTTATTAAGAAAAGATGGGGAGAATCAAAATTTCATCCCTATACCTCCCTTCACCTCAACAGACCCTACCTATGGTCATGGACCATCGAATTGACATCTTCAGATCGATGTCTTTCTCACAAAATCCCAAATGTCGAACCAAATTTCACTCCGGTAACCTCATGAGACCCACCCAAATATGTATAATCAAAATCTTTCCAGTGTCGTGTGTTATCGAATAGGCAAGTTCAGACCGAAGTTTTTCTGGCAAATCCACGACGAAATTTTTTATCGACAGTAAAAGGGGAAAATGAATATTTCGTACCTCTAGCCTCATCAGATTCATCCGAAAAATATAATCAAAATCTGATTATAGTTTTCGGGTGGTTCTGATGAGGCTAGAAGTGTGAAATATTGAGTTATTTCACACCTCCGGGAAAGGTCTCTCAATAAAACAACGGTTTTATCTCCTGTCGTTTACGAAAAACTTGGCCACTTGAACAGGTTGAACCAGACCAAATTTGCCTCGAGCTTGGATCTCAAGGACACCTTTTGGCAAACTCCATTAGACCCAAGTTTGAGAGAAAAACGACGCTTTCCATCCCGGGGGATCCATTTTATCAATTTAAAGTAATGCCGTTTGTGCTCTGCAATGTGCCTCAAACCTTATCGAGATTATGAATAAATTCACCACCCCAACCCCCCCCCCCCGAACTTCATGACCGAGTATATTCGTATTTTGTTATGATCTCGAAAAGACATTTCAACCGTGCAAATTATTGTTCTGTTCAAGTTTAAGGAAGAAACTACAAAACTCCACCAAACCTCCAGGAGCAATAGCTGGCTATCTAGTCACCCATAACTACCGCAGTAGAAAAACTATTGGAAGAAGACCACCAAGGGCATGGAATGAATGGTTTAACGATCAGTGCAACGCTCGGAGCACTCAAACGGAGTATCTATGAAAATGCAGATATAGATAAATACCTCCGGAAAAAGAATCGCGAATATATGCGAGGGCCAGTATCGAAAACATCAGCTTCCATGCGGAGATTGGAAACTCAAGAGATTATTTTGTCAATGCTATAGAAATGTTACTAAAACTTCTATTCAAAATCCACACTCATCAAAGTCAGGGATGAGTAGTTTAGGACAAACATGGCTGATGCATCTGTAAGAATGTCAATCCTTCTTCTAAACTCTACTATAAAGTTACTAGTTACCCCTATTTGAGATTTTGCCGCACTGGGGTTCCGCATGCCCCCTCCCCTCCCTCATAAGTGAAAAGTCGCCTGTTCTTGAAACCACACAAGAATTAAAACATGGATGTGTTATTCTTGCATCTACTCTATATGAACTTACTTACCGTTACAATCAGGGACCAGGAGGAGCTTCCAGAGGAATGGAAGACCACACTCATATGCGTCCGCTGCATAAAAAACGGCCCATCAACACCCTTCAAATTACTTGTAAATGTTGTGCCGAAAATAACATCAGCAACTATCAATGTTGTTTTAGTCCCAAACTATCAACCACTGATCTTGAGAATCAATACTGCCGTTAAATCGGTGATGATTACCCTACTCATTTATTTTCATTTTGTATTTTAATATTATATGTGAGCAAAAATTGTACTGAAAATAAATGATAATAAAAAAATAAAAAAAAAAAAAAAAAAAAAAAAAAAGAATGATCCTGAAAAAATGTTGAAAGCGAAGACCTTTGAGCCGCGCACTTATATCTCGTAATTCTAGAGAAGCTCGTCTCTCTCTGTAAGCCATCAACTTACCTGATCTCTTAGAGGTAAACATAAGGTGTGCGATCGACAGATACGCTCGCACCTGCGATATTTAGTCTGGCACTCGAGCGGTGTAATACGGCTTATCCTCCACACGAAACGATTGAACGGTAAATCTTAGAACGGGCTACTATAACTTTGACAACGTAGAAGACTTCATTTATTTCGGGTAAGTAGTAGTATCATCAAACGATGTTCTACGCGCAATAAATGTTATTGCGCTCGCATTTTAAAAAACACTTATAAGACCTTTGCATCTTTTGGAAGCGAAAGTTAAATTTTGACCACTAACGATTGTAGAATATTACCTACCTTTGAAAGAAATGTCATTCCATCCATTTATGGTCTAGATAAGGTTGCAAACAACGAATATCGAATTCGAATGAATCACGAAATCAAATTTCTCCTTCTACATGGGACAGTTACGGATTTATTACATCCAACCCAGTTAGATGGCTTTAGCGATGAACCGAAATAGTTGGAGGACTACCATAGATGTGAAAGCTAGATAGAGAGAGAGAGTAAAAAAATCAGATCATATTATTAGCCATCGGAAATCGACAAAATGAGTAAAAATGAGCTATCAGATTACTATTCAAGATGGAGCGCAGATGGCACAAAGTGGATAAAATAACTTTCTTCAATTAAAGCATCGCTTATGCTACGCGTTAAGCATAATACTTGAGTTGTTAACTTATTAGTTAACCAATTTAATATTGTAAATAAAAGTGGAAACGCCGTCTAGTTGGTGGCACTAAGTCGTGTTTCTGAATACACAGCACAGTCAGGTAAAGTCTTTACTGACAAGTGACAAACTAACTTGATAGTTTCCAAATGTTAACCAAACCTATATGTAATTACATAAATGTTTCATTTTAATTCGTATATAATTAATTGCTTCAACATCTAATTATCATAAAGCGAAGGTAACCATAATTATGTACGCAATTTCTTTCATGTTAATTAAACATATGATTCATTGATATTATCAATCATTTCGGTCTACAACGTAACCCGCATTCCTTTTACGTTTTATTTACAGACCAATATTTCACGGTGCAAAAGAGACTGGATTATCTTATTGTTGTACACAAATAAGAAGTAATTTTAAATGAACTTGAAGCATTATGTGCGTACCCCTAACAGATAGTGTAGTGCCTCATTAGCATATTTTGTCGATTAGTGTAATTATTTTGCATGCCAAATTGTTTACACATGCATGTATGCTCTGATAAATTGCATTCATACGAAATTTATAGGAATTTCTTTGTTACATTAACACAGCCTTCATGTTGGCAACATGTATGTATACATAATGAATGTACATCAACATGTACTTATATAAAATAAAGTGAAATAGAATTTGAGATTGGCAGATTGAATTATTGCCTTGGCATTCTATTAGGTGAACCTGTCAACCTTAATCAAAAAAAATTGGAAATCATTTTTTACTGTTGAAGAAATATGCTTAAAATCAAGTGTGTGAACCTGATTTGGTGTCATTGAATCATTTAGCCCATCAGTAACTTTAGATACTTTTATAACACTCAGTACATATTTGCACTTGTCACAATTTTTCTAAATTTATAAATCTCTTTAGTAAAAGTTATTTCAACCGATAATTTATTTGTAACTTGTAGAGTTAGAGTTTGGGAACTCTAATTCAAATCACAGCTTAAACCACCTACAATATGCTCGCAATAAATAAACTTAGGCAATTCACATATTTGAATAGTGAAAATGAGTCAGATTAGCCAGTATCCAAATGTGGTATTCGGATTGGAAACCCTTTAATGAAGCGAAAATCGCTGTAATGATTATCCACTGCCTATGGTTATTCAAAAAGACACCCCAGCAAATGTGTCAACTGTGGAAATGCACATCTAGAAAACTACAGAGGTTGCATTGTTAGAAAAGAGCTGCAAAAAATATACAACGAAACAAGGGCAACTTCAATAAGTAACAGACAGAAATCAACTCAGCCTCCAAAAGAAGGATATCGATTAATTTGAGGTCACACCAAGCATCAAACATGCTATCTGGAACTAATCTAAATATAACATATGATGATGCTACCATTACTATGGGAGCTCGAGAAGACAACACAGTTCTGTTACAGTCAATGATTCAAATAATAACCAGACTAAAAAAAATACTCTAAGACATTTTAAATACACTTGGTTCACAAGAGAAAAAGCAAGAAATAACACTCATAACAATCTTGCAAAGGCTCACCCTACTCGAAGAAAGTCGAACAACATCAGAGTTTTGATTTAGAAAAATAGATAAGATCAAGTAAAGGTCGCCTGGTTAAAACCAAACAAGAAAAAGCAGAAAGTTTCATCGATCACGTTGAGAGTACTCAATCAACAGGATATACTGATTGAAAACCTATAAGGAAAAAATCAGACATAATTAATGCTGAGAAACTATTATTAAAACAAATTTATCCTGAAATTGTAAAATTAGGAACTGTTCCTTGCCATCAGTTTGAATTTAGAGGGAAACACTCCACAATCGATCAAGCCATATAATAACAGATCTAATAGAAAAATCCTTAGAGGAAAACAAATTTGTTCAGTCATATTTCTAAAGATAGGGGAGAGGGGGAAAATCTCTGCCATTTGAGTATTTTGAAATTCGAATGTCCTACCTGAAAAGAAGATATTTTAGAGTTAAGCAAAAAGGAAAATTCTGCAGCACAAAGAAGCCTAACATTTCCAGATGGCACTGCAATCTTGTTGGGGATACAATCGGTGAAGCCACATTCAAACTATAAATAGCTATAAATATTATCAACAATTGGCTGGCCAAGTGGATAATCAAAATAAATGATTCGAAGTATACGCACATTAACTTCACTAATAGATCAGTAGAACCACTGCCTGAAACTGCCTCAATAATGTTCCTGTACCATACGCAAACCAAGTAAAATAACTTGGTATGAACAAGGATATAAAGTTAAAGTGGAAAGTACACGTCAAAAAGAGAGCAGAAGAGCATCAACTGAAATATAGAGAAATGTACTGGCTAATTGGAAGAAATTCTCAGTTATCCATTCATAACAAATTTCTCTAGAAACAAGTGCTCAAGCCCAGTTGGATATATGGTATTCAACTGCATGGGGATGTATCAAAACCAGCAATAAACAGATAGTGCAACGATTTCGAAATAAAGTATTCAGAGGGATTGTAGACGCTCCTTGGTACACCCGTAATAGTGACCTTCATAGAGATCTTGGAATGAACACAGTCGCAAGTGAAATAAAGAAGTGTGTTCAAAACCACCAGGAGAGGCTCCATCAACACCCTAATATCGAAGCTGCAAGACTACTTCGTCAAAAGCGTATCTTAAGAAAACTCAAAAGGTATGGTAAGGGTTATGTCACTTCTGATTTGACAGAAGTTAGTTTTATCCTTCCGTTGAACGAAAATGGTTGTGTTAATCGGATCGCTGAGTGGGTTTACGATCGACTTGAAGAAGACTCCGATTATGGCAAAAAATCATCTCTTCGGATGAGGCGCATTTCCATCTTGGCGGCTTTATAAACAAGCAGAATTTTCGCATTTGGAGCACGAGAACCCACACGTGATCGTAGAGAAGCCAATGCATCATCTACGAGTGACTGTTTGATGCGGATTTTGGTCCGATGGCATCATAGGGCCATTTTTCTTTGAAAATGAGCAAGAAGCCGCCGCTGTCAATGGTGAGCGCTACCGCGCCATGATAAACGATTTTTTGATCCCGGCACTTGAACAGGAGGACATAGGCAACATTTGCTTTCAACAAGACGGCGCTCCGTGCCACACAGCACACGTTTCAGTTGATCTTTTGCGCACTGTCTTCGAAGATCGAATTATCAGCCGAAATGCTGATGTGATTTGGCCGCCTCGGAGCTGTGATTTGACGCCGTTGACGATTAGAACCACTACAACTACGATTGACGCTTTCAAGAACAATATTCGCATTGTCATTGAAGACATAATGCCGCATACCATCGAAAATGTGCTCAAAAATTGAACCGACCGTATGGGGTACGTCAAAGCCAGCCGAGGAAGTCAAATGAATGAAATAGTATTCCATAATTAATCGGAGGGATTGTTCTTTCCAATAAAATTTGAAAAAATATTGAGAACTTTTTATTTTATTGCATTTAAAATAATGTATTTGGCCCACCCTATACATGGTAGTGCTATATTATTAAATTGTGAGACTCAAACTAATTGGTCGAATACCCGATAAACATATAACAGACACCCACATCGGCCACTCAAACAACGCCAACAACGATATCACCGTCACATATCCAAGAAGAATTTGTCTGACAAGAGCACATAGCACACATCCCATATCACCGAGAAGACAACCCCCATTTCCCCAACCTACATCTCCGACAACCACCTCATCGACACTCACACCCTCATTACCGAAAACCACGCTATGGAGCTATTGAGCGGCAAGTTAACAACATTCTCTCACAAAAGCTATCATAGTGAATAAACTTTACACAAAAAATTCTAATTACCGTAATGAATGCAGCACACGCAGGGCACAAATTATATTCTAAGACCGCTTTCAAATAAATCTTAGCCTTTTTGTACATAAGATGTACTTACACAATAAGAGCTTCTATATCGTCTGATAGTGGGCTTTACCAATGATTAGACCTACATTATAATGGTGATCAGAAGCGACCCTTTTAATATGCCGAACCGACCCCATCAACAAATCGAAATGCATTGTTTAACTCCGCATTATCAAATTTAATATCGCGATCATTACTGAGCATACATACCTGCTGATAGCACCCCTTGGAAACCTCATCGGAATGGGTGAGAAAACATATAGAATATTGATTCAAAAACTTACATGTCGTTAGTAATAACAACGGCCAACGCGTCATTGAACTAATAATATTCTAAATAAATTGTTATCCACAATAAACCATCCAATGGCAGCGGCCCACTATACTGTGAGCAAGAACTACATTGGCGCAAAATTCTATCGGAAGAACACTGCCGTGATCTCGCATTGATTCGTTCCACTATCAGCGCAATTCGTTTGGCAAAAATCATCAAGTCTGATAAGAGTTGGCTCGTAATACTAACAGCATTAGCAGAATTTATCCATGCTACGAGGAAGTAAAAACTTCGGTAAAAGAAGTGCGAACATATATGACAAAATGCATACAAAACATCAGCTTATAAAAGGAACATTGAAAGTCAAAAAACTGTTTTGCTAGCATCAGAAATCTCACTAAAATTTTCCACCCAAGACGCACAAAATAATTGTTGGTGATGTGAGGGCCGTGGATGTCGGTGCTTCTCGCGGTACTGCAATTTATGTCAATTATATTGCTTTTACATAAATTTACGTCACTTCTAGGAGCAACACTATGGCAAACTTACACTTTGTCAATTCACAAATTTCTGAATTTATGGCTTTTGGCGATGTAGATGTCGGCGATTTACTTGTATCAGCGAAGAGGCTTGTAGGCGATCAGGTTGTTTATGGGTTTGAGCGATATGAGTTTCGACGATGTGGTTGTGTCGGTGATGTGGGTATGGGCGATGTGATTGTCGGCGAAGTGATATTATGAGTTGTGATTGTTGGCGATGTTATTGACGTCGATATGGTTGTCGGCGATTGTTGTCGGCAACGTAGGTATCGGCGTATTATTAAGCTTACCGGCTAAAATTCCTTTTGATGCAGTTTATATTTGCGATGATTGTGTTGGCGATGTGGGTGGCTTCGATGTGGACGTTTCCAGCCCTACAGCAATCTGAAAATTTTAATTGCTCAAAATCTGAGACATTCTTAAAATGATTTTAGGTGCTTACATCTACGTTACCCGTACCGCTAAAACAAATATTCACTTTGCTTATTCTCGAACTCTTATATCCACATCATACTCGTATGTGGCTTTCGCCGATGTTTATTTCGGCGGTGTGGTTATCTTCAAGGTGGTTTTACCGATAATAGGCTTGTCGGCGATCTGGTTGTGTGTGCTATGTTTGATTGTCGTCCTCACAGATAGTGATATCAGTGAACGATATTACGCTGTGCTTCAACCTGTTCATGACCTCTTCAATTGCTATAACTTCAGCCTGGTACACGCTGCAGTAAAAGGTAGACGAAAAGATAGACTTACATTTAATTCCCACCAGAACACACCAGCTCCCGCTCTACCATCGAGCTTGGATCCATCGGTGAAGAATTTAACTCTCTCGGTCTCCATAATGAGAATCACATTAAAATGCTTGCCAAAGCACAAAAGGGGTGTTATATAATCAAAATTCACCAGGTCATCCCTCACAGAATTGACAATAGTTGGTTGAACTTTTTGCAGGCACTTCCAACCCGAAATCGATTTGCTTACCAATAATATCCAACCGAAGAAGGTACAGCATATCCTCGAAGGCACCAGTGGGGGTTGTTTTCAACGCCCCAATTACGAGCATAGTAAGGGCCAGCATAGTACCATAGTGGAACCACTACCGGAATTTTATATTGCCTAGTGAACAGGACCAGCTCTGTTTTAGGGGTTTTATGGGTTAATCCCCAATTCACATCTGTTGGTCCACTGATTGATAACGCATTCTGCATCACATTACGTAACTTGTTGACGATTATGTTACTTGTTGCCGGCCTGTGTAGGCTATGAGTTGGTTTGTTGACCAAAATTCCAGTCGACCATGTGGTTGTCGACCTTCTGGCCGGCCGACGAAATTACTGTCGGCGATGTGATCTACGCCCATTGTCGGAGACCAAAATGAGTGAAGTTCAGGTACTCTACAGAATAAAGCAGTTATTGTATTTTTCCTATGTGCTTATTGTTTATAGAAGGCATTTGCTTAATTAGATCATCGAATTTTTTTCTAACAAACCAGACTAAATCTAATCGTGCCACCGAGAAATAGAATGGTACTATGATATTTGAAACAGTTTGGGATATTCTCTAATTGGCGAACTAAATCGGAAATATGCCTTTTCATAACATGATCATAATGAAAGTGGGTGTGTAGAATGTAAATATAATTCTAAAATGATTTTTTGAAGAAATTTTGAAATGAGGCCAATTTCAATAAAGCTAGCCTATTTTACCACTGATCATGACGAAATTGGGTATTTGGAAGAAATAATGAAATATGACCATCTGGGGATTAAACTATTCCATTTCACACAGTTGGAATCGGGATTGAACATCTGGTGTGTTGGAACGAAATGGAACTCTAATATTATTTTTGGAAGGAGTTTTCGAATATGATCAACTGAGACAGCACCGGTTCTTTTCTTTAACGATGCTAAAGCAAGTTTAAAGTCCTTGAAGTGTTTTTTGACAGACGTTAAAACTATCTCTCAATCGCCCAGATTGTTTATGCGTAAACAAGCAGCTAATTGTGCTACATTTCTAATATTTTAATAGACATTGATGAGTATCAGGCTAAGGGCTTCTGTTTGCAAAATCCTTCGAAACTGCAAACTCCCTCGATCGATCAGGTTATAAGTTTCCTGGATGAATAATATGCTGGACTGAAACAACAAAATTATCCATAACATTGTTTCTGGTTCTCTATTTTAAAAATCTCTACCTTCTGACAATGTCCGTCTGTGTTTGATTCAATTACAGTGAGTGTTTTTGTAATTCGGACACCAACTATAATGAATTTAAATTCGAAATAGACAGATGTAGAATGTAATTCATGCCAATAAAACAAATTTAATTCAACAACTAAACAATAAAATTGGAAACACCTGTCACTCTATATAACTTTTGAATAGAATGTGTCTTGCAAACAGCACTACAAGATGTTTTGCACTCTTAACCGTAAATTTACGTCGCATGCATAGACTATTTTTTTTTGTTTGATTTTTTTCTTTTCCCTGATCTGTTCTGGGGCCGATGCTCTCCAAACTCTTTCGCGGTTCGCATATTTACGTCCTTACCTTTACGCCTGTATTGGCCAATTCAAGGACGTACGGATATAGGTCCGATTTCATTACCATCTGCACATTGCATAGCTCCATATGCTAGCCTATACTGGCATGGAAGATGGGTCGGCTCGTGAGCCCCGCACTCCGCCAGGGGGTCATAGATGTGTTCCTTCTCATCCCAAATCGTAATTTGTTGATGAAAATTCCCTTTGTATCCTGCCCCTATCGGGATTCGAACCCGCTACCTCCCGATCCAAACGCCAAAGCTTTAACCACTATGCCATTTGGTCGGTTTTGTTTGAGTTAGTGTACAGTAGTAGTAAACATTTGTACTACCACGAATGGGGTGAAAATAAAACTAACACCAGTTTTGATTAAAGGCAGCTAAAATATAAGTAAATGCACCGTACATGATATCATAAACCGGTATACAAACGAAGATAGAATTGATTCAATTCCCCAAAAGGGGCGACGTTGACTTATAAATCGCAATGAGGAACGCTGGATAATTGGCCAAGTACGAGAAAACCCCAAAATAAGTGCTCCTAAAGTAGCATCTGTATTAATAAGGTTATATGGAAATTCCGTGTCCAGTAGTATCCGCAAAGTTATAAGAGAGAATGGATATCACGGACGAACACCACGGAAAAACCGTATATACGTGAAATCAACAGAAAAACGCGAATGGACTTCTGTAACGAATATAAAAATAAGGATGACGAATTTTGGAATAGGTTCGGTTGTGATGGAAAAGGTAAGGTATGGAGAAAACCTAATGAGAAATTAAAGATTTAACATTTAAAATCTGTTGTGAATGGTGGATCTGTCATGGTCTGGGGTTCTATGGCCGGAAGTGCCTACGTACTTATTATACAATTGCCCAAGAGTTTTGCAGACTCCACCACAATCGCCGTATATCAATCGCATTGAAAATCTCTGGAAAGAACTCGACCGTAGAGTGGGGCAATACAAAATCTGTAGTAAGGGTCAGCTTAAACGAATACTCGAAGAATAATGGGAACAAATTAGAGTCTACCGTTACCAAAAAATTGGTTCATTCAATTCCTCGAAGAGACTGGAAGCGCGGTGTTGAGACAAAAAGGTTATCCAACCAAATATTAATGTTTAATGAATATGAAGTTAGATAGATGCTCTTAAATTGAAGACTGAATTTTTTAAATTTTAAAATCTATTGAATTTAAAAACTTATTTAGTTAACTTTTTTATTGATTTCTGTTAGTTTTTATAATAATAATTCGATTTGTACAAGAAACTGGTCAAAATATTAATTGCATAGTCTTTTATTTTAAATTTAATTTCATTATAGTTGGTGTCCGAATTTCAAAATCACTCACTGTATTAATGACATGACCCAGTAGTAAATCACAATTACAAGTTGTCATCAGTTGTATGCAATTTTAAGGACTTTTTCTGGTAACCCTAAGCAGGCATTGTGTATGTTTGTCAGGAATTTCCAATATATGCATTTCAGGTATACGAATATTTTCGAAGGGAGGTAAATATTTATCACCACTCGTTTGTATCAGAATGGCTACAGTCATTAAAGTTAAAATATTTATTTGTTTTTTCTATCTCTATCGATTTATAGTGAAATTGTGAATACACAATGCACAAATTGTGAATATATTTGGATCGTTTATGTACTAAGCCAATATTTATATTTATTCGAGAAATTTTGGCCAGCCTTTTGTTAACTAGTTGTAAAGCGTAAAGCAGCCCAAACAACTACTTTGGTACCACTTATCGCGCATAAAATTATTTAAAACTTCTCAATTTATTGTGCACCCGTTATCTTGAAGTAGCTTCAATCTCAACATTTACACTAATGTTAGGTTGCGCGCATGTTTCGTTTTTTATTTTTGTATAACCTTTGCCTCTTAGGTCATACATTCGAAAGTATCCAAATAGTTTAATATTTATTTTGAGATAATATTATCGTTTATAAGATTTCGGTTTATAATAAAATTTATCGACCAAATATATTTTATACGTTATACTTTTTTCGAGTCACCCTTTAATCACCGAAATTGATATTTCATTTCTTTCCAAATTGTACAATTTTCACAAACTTGTATGTGTGTAAAATTAAACAAAAGCAACACAAAATTTTATTTGTGAAAAAACTCTTTTATGTATAAATTGACGCATGCTCAATTTAAACCAGATGTCGTAAACATATTTTGTGAGTAACAAAATTACAAAGAAACATTTTTCCATTTATTTTTATTTATTTAATTTTTTCTGCGACTTGAAACGTTTTTAATTCTAAATCTTTTTCTAACATTAACACCCTAATTTCGGCTTCCCTAATTTCTAGTTTTGCCTTAACATTTTGTAATCTTAAATATTCTACTTCTTCTTCTAATTTTCGCTTTCGTAGTGTTGAAATTTCGTTCACGATATTTGTAGTTGGCGCGGTGGATGAGATTGTCCGTGTCGGATTAGGTAGTGTAAGATTAATTTTTTTAAATCCTTCTTCTTGTGTAACCAATGGTGTATTACATTGATTTGGCGGATCTGGGTCCATTGTAGGGGCCTCATCTAAATGCTGTTGCAACAAATGTTCATCGTGAAAATGGTTTAAATGATCATTGTCCTCGTCATTGTACACATCTTCGGGACTATTCGGAAAACTGATCGATTCTTCTTTTATCGGTAAAATACTATCGTCAACCGATACGGCGTCGCATAAACTTTGTTCAGCGGATGCAACTTGGCGTTCATGCAGTGTCTGTTCAAGTTTAAGAATTTCTGTTTTAATTTTTTGACCATGTTTACCGGCAGCACCTTTTAAATTTAATATCTCGAGCACACTTAGATCAATGCGGCTTAGAACACCCTGCCGATATACTTTGGTCTAAAATGAAGCGTAAATATTTATGAGACTATATTTAAAATGTATACAAATATTAATAAACAATTTACCATGGTCGATCGTTTGATATTGGGCCAGTACACATCTCGTAGATAGCTCCAGTTATGAGTTGCGTTTATGCCACCGATTGATACGGAATGCTCAAATATTTCCTGCCATTTATTGATTTTATCGCGTTTTGAAACAAGTTCCGATGTTTCGGCAAACAAAATGTGCTTCGCTTTACAAATTTCTAATACAACCGAATATTTTATCTCTAATTTTCGTTCATAACCACCAGCCATTTTGTAAAATACCATTAAACAAATTTTATGCTACTAAATAATGTTTATAAAGGTTCTATGTTGACACACACGGTATAGAATTATAACGTCAGACGTTTACTTGTGTATTCTCTCTCACATACTAAAAATAAAATACAAACTTGTTTTACAAACGAATGGAATAAAAAAAAATCTGTTGGCTAAGATTATATTGTAATTACAAACATAATTTATACAACCATTTGTAAATTTTCCATGTGTGAGTACGTCCGTACAGGGTGCCGTTGCAAATTATTTCGTTTCACATTATTTGTTATTTTAGTATTCGAGGCACCCACTATTTGTATTTTGTTTCTTACCATTGTAAATATCGGCACGGTATGTGTGAAACAGAATAAAGAAATTGATGAAATAATAGAGAAAATATAACGTTGAGCACGAGATTGAGATTGAGATATACCGTGTAAGAAGTAAAAAATGAGGGTTATGAAAAATAATTAAATATCAGGGGCTCACGACTTCGTTGTATATGTACTAAGGATTAATTAGGTAATTACAGAATTGTTTTATTGAGGTTTTGTTAAACAGGGTTGTTCGAAATGTTATTGGCATGCAGTAATATTTGGTCATACAAAAAATGTAAAGACGCTGGTAAAGATTATAATTTATTCTTATCTGTGGTAGTGTCAAGTACATAGAACTAAAATATTTTAGATTTAAATTTGCTTCATGACAAACTAAAAGTGGTAAGATTTAGATATTCGTATACGGAGAATGGAACACGGTAAAAATTTATCAAGAAAGCAAAATATGTATATATTTGTACTTGTATATTGGAGCTGGTTAATGGGCGACACCAAAGCAATTTAATATCGGCATGCAGGTTCACGTTATATAAAGTGAAATTTTTATATTTCACAAACAACAATTGGTAATTAAAGGTGTTCGCATCAGGTAACTAAATTTGAGGTATTTTTACTCAACTTAGTTCTTCGCAATTTATTTGTACTATTTTGAATACAACATCTATTAAGTGGCCACTTTTATTGGCCTTTGCGTTTCAAATAATCCCAGAAAAAAGTCCGGAGGGGTTAAATCTGGAGATCCGGGTGGTCAGTCAATGCCATAAGACGTCCATTGAATTTTCGTTGCAAAAACTGAAATGTTTGATTTGCAGTGTGGCATGTCGCACCGTCTTGTTGAAACCAGTAACCGTCAAGACCTTTTTCGACCTTTCCACCGCTATCGATTTCCATTGACTGTTTCGCTTTCTCTGAAAAAATATGGCCCAATGATGGTTTTGGCGCAAACATCGACCCAAACAATCACTTTTTGATCATGCAATGGCGTTTCCTGGATCTCGTGTGTATTCTCCGTTTTCCAAATGCGGTAATTTTGCTTATTAACGCCGTCAGAGAGTGTGAAATGGGCCTCGTCGATCATCAAAATTTGTTTCCAAAAATCAGCTCCAGTGCTGTCATGCACTCTTACCATTTTATCTTTCCTCATTGAAGGAATATAAATTCCCACACCTACGCGATCATTATTTACACTTGCAACTGTATACACTTCCACATGTGCAACATAATTAATTCGCATTTTGCAAAATTCACTCTTAACCGGTAACTCATTCATCATTGATTTTATTGTGTCACCAAAGTTCAACCGCACTATTAGATTGCTCGGAGGGACTTTCGGATTTGCCGGACGAATCTTGGAGAATATGTTAATATTTTCCAAGATTACCAGTGATCTTGTAGTCTTTTTGTAAACCGTCCCTCTTTGCAATCTCTCTTTCATTTCATTCACCAGTTTATTGTCCTTAGTTAACATTCGCACAGTCTCACGCACGGTGATCCATTCCCTCTTATAATTAAGAGGCGAATCACCTAATTCAGACCACAGAGTGTGTTTGGTGTCGAATTGATCGCTCCCAATACCACTCTAGCACACGCATTCTCCACAAGCATCAACTTTCTAAACCCAACCTTGGACCCATCACCATCTATACTCATTCCATACGCAATTTTAGTTGACACTAGCGCCTTTCGTAACATATCAGTCACACCCGGATGAGCTCCCCATTTCGGTTTGCTCATCCTTTTAATCACGTTCAATCTACTCTTACAATTATCGGCAAATTTTTCCATATGCGCTTTGAAATTCATTCTTCTGTCAATCCAGATTCCCAAATACCTAGTCAATTTTACACACTCAATTCTCTCATTATATATTCGCACATCAACCAGCCGATTCGTTCTAAAAGCCATACTACAACATTCACTCGAATTTACCCTCAAATTAAATTCACTCAAACATTCGGTTACCTGATTCACACATTCTTGAACCCGACTCAATGCCTCCTCGATGGTCCTCCCCTTGCCCATCATATTTTTACTCAATTTAGTCCTTCGCAATTTATTTGGACTAGTTTTTGAATACAACATCAATTAAGTGGCCACCTTTATTGGCCTTTGCGTTTCAAATAATCCCACAAAAAACTCCGGAGGGGTTAAAACTGGAGATCCGGGTGGTCAGTCAATGCCATCAAACGTCCAGTGAATTTTCGTTGCAGAAACTGAATTGTTTGATTTGCAGTGTGGCCTGTCGCACCGTCTTGTTGAAACCAGTAACTGTCAAGACTTTTTTCGACCTTTCCCCTGATATCGATTTCAATTGACTGTTTCGCTTTCTCCGAAAAAATATGGCCCAATGATGGTTTTGGCTCAAACACCGGCCCAAACAATCACTTTTTCATGGATCTACTAACGCCGTCAGAGAGTGTGAAATGGGCCTCGTCGGTTATCAAAATTTGTTTCCAAAAATTAGCTTAAGTGCCAACCATTTGAGCGACTGTTTGACCGTATTCCAAGCGACCTGGACGGTCTGTCGCCAAATTTCTTTGTGTTAATTGCACTTTATACGGAAACAATTGCAAATCGTCCTTCATTTTGAGTTCTGGGCAACGCTCTTCCTGAACACTGAAACCAGTTCTTTGGAACGTCTTGATCGTTGACGATCGGCATGTGACGAGCTCTCACTGTCCCGAGCTGAACAAAACTCGACACCAAACGACGAATAGTGTTGTCTGACGATACATGCACGTTGAGTTAACACAACTGAACGACTATTTTCAATGTACAACGTCATAAAGCGATTCAAGGTTAAAATTGCGCTGAATTGACATTTCAAAAACATGTCTCATCAAGTTAATCGGTTGTCAAATGTCACAGTTATTCAATGTTTACATACCGACATAAAAGATGGTGCACCCTATATAAGTTGGGAAAATACTGCGACACTTATTTGAAGTTGAAGCTTTCATAAACTAGTACGATCTTCGAGAATGATTAATAACTATGATAATATAAAAATTGAATTGAGTGAAACAGTTTACAACCACAAATATGATCAAATATACGTTTATAGAATACCCATAGTAAAGGGTGTCTCGGCAAGAGCGCCGGGTTTAATTTTTAAGAAAAACACATTTATTTTTGAATTGAGCAAACATTTTTTATTTCAACATAAATAAAAATAGTTCCGATTAAACGTGAAATACAACATCAAGCAAATGACCACCACGGAACCTCTGGCACAGGGTTATTCTTTTGTTGAAATTTTGAATAACGTTTTCGCATAAACGTAGCTGTATTACACCAATAACGTGCCGTATTTCCTTTTTAAGAATAACTGTGTCAGGCTTATTCGCATATACGGTGTTAGATCACACGATCTTGGTGGCCAATGTTGATCGCCAAATCGAGAAATGACACGACCTGGGAACTTAGTAACACTATTGTTTCACGTGCTGTGTGGCAGGTCGCACCGTCTTGTTGGAAAAACATGTCCCCCACATCAATTACATCCAATTCGGGCCACAAAAACTCCGTTACCATTTTAAGATACCGCACTCCATTAACAGTTAGTTCATTTCCAGCCGCATTTTCAAAGTAATACGGTCCAATTACTCCGCCAGTCCAAAATGCACACCAAACAGTTACTCGCGGTGGATGCATTGGTTGTTTGATTAGCACACGAGGATTTTCCGCACCCCAAATCCGACAGTTTTGCTTATTTATAATGAAAAAATGATTTTGGTCCCTTTGCTTGATTTCTTGCACCAATTGAACCTTGTACGCGTGCAAATGCAGATCTTTTACCAAAATTCGTTGCACAGTGCTTCGTTTAATTCTTGACCACGATGCCGAATGGAAGTTCCTAGATTTTCGGCCACAGATTCCCTTACTGTGGCTATATTTTCGAGTGATCGACAAGGACCACGACGAAATGCCTCACTGTTGATTCATTTGGCGCATTATTGCCACCGAAAACCTGACGTAATTTGCGAATTGTGTTCTTACATTAATTAAACGTTGATGGTTTGAATACTTCTCGATATTCTTAAATCGCGTGGTCTGTACGTGACAACTGTCAAAAATGAATCACCGTACAACTAGCCGTAAGAGTGGTATTGTTGAATCTGACCAAGCGTATGTATTAACGTTTTCAAGCTTCATGGTATCTTGAACGTGTTTCATTAATTTTGCCAATAATAAGGCTACATTTTACTCGAGGCGAGGGATTGATAGCTTCGTTTTGATTGGTGAAACACGTGTTTTGGACATTAATACTTGTTGTACTGAGCCATCTTGGAATTATTAATCTTGATATCTCATTCAGGTCATCTTTGTAGTTCTGCCATTTGACACTTATTCTTCTGGTAGTTGTTCATCCCAGCTTATTCCCATTTTCCAAACATCCTGCATCATGATCTTGGCCAAGATTGTTGTCGGCGACAGCCATCATGTGGGTTCAAAGAGCTTTGAAGAGTCACATAGGAATGAGCGCTTGGTGTGCTGGTTGTTGGCCAGCTGCAGTATCGAATTCGAGAATATCTTCCGCCGATTTGTATAGTATTCCCAACGTTTTAATGGTGTCATTTAATTTTATTTGAATATTTCCGTTGGCTTGTTGCTCTCTAGGAATACTTTGCAATATTTTTGGAGAGTTGGATGCCCGTTTTCTCAAATTGAATCCACCTTGTACTGTGAGGGCTTACAGTTCTTGCAGCACCAGTAGAGCCTCGTCAATGCTGTCTGCGCCAGTGAGTAAATCGTTCATATAAAAGTCGGTCATCATTATTTTAACTGCTTTTGGGTGCGTATTGGATCCTTCCTTGGCCAAATAAATCAATGTTCTTACCGCTAGGAAGCTCGCAGCGATAGTTCCGTATGTTATTGTTTTTAGCCTATATGCTTTTATCGGCTCGAAAGGGTCCTGTCTCCATAATACTCGGTGATAGTTCTGGTCGTTTGTGTTGAGCCAGATTTCACGGAACATTTTATAGATGTCGGCTGTCATGACAATTTTGTGTTTCCTCCACCTTAGTAGTATGTCGGCCAAGTCTTCTTGTAGTTTGGGCCCGGTCATCATGATGTCGTTTAACGAGACCTCAATTGTTGTTTTTGATGATGCATCAAACACCATTCGAAGCTGGTTGTTGAGCTGCCTGGTTTGATAATGCCATAATGAGGTATGTAATACATATTATCGACGCGGTCAACTTCTGGCTTTTCTTGTATTAACTCTATGTGGTTCAAATCTATATATTCTTGCATGAATTGTTTATTTAATTGTTCGTAGTCCGGATCTTTGAAAAATCTTCTTTCGATTTGCAGAAGTCTGGCTTCTGCTCTTTTCATAGATTCTCCAAGTTTGACCAAGTTTCTTCATCGTTTGTGATCGCCCTTAAATGGGATTTTTACTATAAATCGTCCATCTGTGTGTCGACTCAATGTTGATTGAAATGTCTCCTCAACTTGATTTTGTTCTGCTGTAAGGCTCCTTTCTACAGGAATGCTATCAACCACTATAAATAATTTTAGTTGCCTTTCGATTGATTTTGTCGTCACCATTGCTCTTCTTACTCGGTTGTCCTTGTTACTCATGCTGCCGATTACAATTCACTCTGGGCCACCGAACTCTGGGTTCTGCGCCATTGGGTTTCGGTGGCTACCTTTGATAATATTGTTAGCTATTATTAATGGATAGTGTGGATCTGCTAGTTTTATGTTGTTGAGATGAGTCCATGTGCTATTGTCGATATCAGCTTCTAATAGTTGTTGAGTTAATTTGTTTAATACCAAAGCTTCTACGTTCAAACTAAATTCTTCATTGAATCTTGGCACCAGCTTTATGCTGATTGTATGTTTGCAGATTCCTGCTTCACTGCCGCCAATGCCTGAAATGTTCACATGTGTTTTTCTCTTTTTGATGTTTAGCAGATTGGCAGCTCTCGATGATATTAATGTAGCTTGGGACCCTGAATCAATTAACGTCCTCATTGTGGTGAGATGTCCAGTGTCCGTTGCTACTCTAACTATTGCTGTTGGTAGTAATACAGGTCCTTGTTGTTTAACTATTAGAGTTTGTGTTGTTCCCATGTTGGTCGATGCCTTGTTGTTACCAGTGTGGTGATGTCCTTGGCACACAATGCATCGTATATCGGATCTGCATGGGTTACTCCTAGGATGTCGCGTTAAACAACGTATACAAGTAGTAGTTTCGCTGTCCAACTTGCTTCTGTCTAACGTTGGCATTAGCTTGAACTGATTGCAGTCTTGTAGCTGATGCTTTCCTTGGCATCCCTTTACTACACACTGGCTATCTACGGTTGTAGCGTGTACCCGTTTCAGTGGTATCATTGGTTGCGGTTGTGTGTATACCACCTTGGTGGACCTCATAGCCTCTAGCGATTGTAATTTCCTTTCTGTGAAGCTGAAGAATTCATTGATTCGTTTAGTTTCTCTCGGATTCTCTAATGATGTTTCGTAGAGCCTGGTGGTTTCCGGATCTAGCTTCTTGCCTAAAATGAACATCACTAGAGCTTCAAAAGGAGAGTGTAATTTTAACTTGTTGATGTTGTGTAATATTTCAACTGTAGTATCATGCAAATTACGAATTGCTGCCGCTGATGGTGCATGTATTGTTGGTAAAGTCAATAATGAGCTGAAATACTTATTTTTTAATAATCTGGGGTTGTTGTATCTTCCTTTCAGTATTTCCCAGGCCTTGTTGTAATTGTCACCAGTTGTTGAGAGGTGACTGATCAACTGGGCTGCACCCTTTTGTAAATTTGCCTTCAAGTACGTCATTTTGATTGTGTTCGATAGCTAATTGTTGTTGTGGATGAGCTCGGCGAAAATATCGTTGAAGGAGCTCCAATGCTCATAATCGCCATGAAATGTTGGTCGCTCTATCTTGGGCAATTGTACCTTGGCTTCTCCAGCCTGGTTCGAAGTCTCTTTTTTCCGGTTGTGCTGCCATCGCAATGTTGTTGAGTCTACTCTATCCTAGAGAGCCTCATAGTAGTTATTTTGCAAGTAGGGAGCTGTTTGTTCTTGCTCTTCTATTTCTACTAAGAGCTCTATGTGAAAATCGTCAACTGCTCCCCTTGGGATAATTGAGCCATTTTTAGCTTTATGAACTCCATTGGAATGTTGTTGTCGTCCAATGCTTCTTCAATCTATTCTAATTTTCTGTGCATCCTCCTCATCAGGACATCTTGAGCAGCTTCTGGTTGTTGTGTGCCACCCCTTTACTGGAATTTTCGGACTGATGCTGGTAGTCCTTACTTGATGATTCAGATGATTGATTAGCTTTGTTGGTTGATGAAGTTTCATCTCCTTGGTCGTTGTTATTTTACTCCTCGTCGGCAAAGTTGAACTTGGAAGATGCGTCTGGGGCTGGCGTTGATGGCAAGGATGATGAGTTTAGGCGTTGATGCATATCTTCAACATATTTTCTAAATCCTTTCCATACTATTTGCCTGTCTTTTTAGTATGGGTGTTTTGGATCTAGTGCAGGTTGGAACTCTCTTATTTGATTGTCCACATCTACGTATTCGTTGTACGTCTTTTTGAGAGTTGCTATTTTCGCCTCAAGATATTTTTTAGTTTCCTGAGCTGCGCCATCTTTTTTGTAGTTCGAAATGATGTGCTCCAACTCTACTACCTTGTCATTTTGCTGCTGTAATAACCGCTTCATGTCTATGTATTTATTGACAGGAGTGTTGGACTGTTGTTGTATGGCGTAGATTGATTTTTTTGCCGGTTGTTGATTGGCCGTTGAATTTCGATACCTGTGAGTTCGATGCTTCGACGTATCTTGGCCTGTAGCAATATGTTTGTGGAACGTGTTGGCTGCTGCTTGTTGTGGTAGCTCGAATTCTCAAAGTAAAATTCCTTTACAAAGTGAGTTTTATTGTCCGCCGGTTGTTCTGGAGGCTCGAAGGACCATGTAAAAATCTGGCCTCTGCCTAGAGTTCTGTACTTAGGTGAGTATTTGGTTTACCACTGGTGAGCTCCAAATATTCACTGTTAATTCTCAGTGAGGATTTCTCACTAACTGTTGTTATGCGTTTATAATTCAATTCTTTATTATTACCTCGATAAACCGGGCTTTTTATACATGAAAATTGCTTACGGTTAAAATCAACAATATTTATATACAACAAAAATACACAATATAATATATAGGGTGTTTCAACAGGTGCGCTTCAACTTTTTTCCGATAGGGACGGCAAACGACGCCATATTTTTTCTTAATCTTAAGTCAACCCGTTCGACAATCGACCGTATAGTGGCAAAATTTGAGTCTACGTTTTCGCTACATAATGTTCTGGTGCCCTCGAGAGTAAGAAGTGCTCGAAGTGTTGAAAACATCGCAGCCGCCAGGGCTTGAGTTCAAGAAGACGCGAATGTGTCGCTCACACGACGTTCGCAACAATTGGGCCTTTCTGTGACATCATTGTGGCGAATTTTACGTAAAGATCTTGGCCTACATCCGTATAAGATCAAGCTGACACAACAACTAAAGCCGTTTGACCATTTGAAGCGACACCGATTCGTGAATTGGGCTCAAGAGCAAATCGAAAATGATGCAAATTTTCACCGAAAAATCATCTTCAGCGATGAGGCTCACTTTTGGCTAAATGGATTTGTCAACAGGCAAAATATGCGTTACTGGGCAGGAAGCAACCCACACGTGATTCATGAGGCACCGTTGCATCCCGAAAATGTCACTGTTTGGTGCGGATTACATGCCGGCGGCGTCATTGGGCCATATTTTTTCATCGACGATAACGATCGCCACGTTACTGTTAATGGAAATCGATACCGCGATATGATAAACGATTTTTTTGGCCGCAATTGAATGGAATGGACTTGGACGACATGTGGTTTCAACAGGACGGGGCCACATGCCACACAGCACACGATACAATCGCGTTATTGAAGACTAAGTTCGATGAGCGTGTTATTTCGCGAAATGGGCCCGTACAGTGGCCGCCGCGCTCGTGTGATTTGACACCTCTAGATTATTTTCTTTGGGGTTATGTGAAGTCATTGGTCTATGCCAATAAGCCGACGACGTTGCAAGAGCTCAGAGCCAATATAGATCGTGAAATTGCTGGAATTTCGGCCGATTTATGCGAAAGAGTGGTCGAAAATTGGGTTCAAAGATTGGACTTCGTAAAACGTGCACGCGGTGGTCATGCAAAAGAAATCGAGTTTCATACCTTAATGTATATGTTCAAATTCGTTAATAAAAAAAAAGTTAGTTCAAAAGTCGAACAGTTTGTGTTTTATTCAAAAAAAAAAGTTGAAGTGCTCTTATTGAAAAACCCTATACAAACAATTAAAAACTTTTGAACTTGCAACAATACACAATATTCCACCCGTGTCAATACTGTGACATCGACCGCTTGAAACATTGTATTATTGCACATGTTGACATTGATTCAACACTGATACAAATATAATTTATTACACACCTGGATAAGGTTGACTTGGCCACCATAATGTCCAAGAAGTAACACTAGGCTCAATATCTGGTGGCGGCCTAGTCTAATAAATTATTAATGGTGGTGAAATCAACCTTTAAATTATCTATTTGAAGCCTCTATACTCCCGACAAGACTTCCGGAGCAACATTTTTCCCAAAATTTGGAGGCAGCCGGTGTTAAAAACTTATTAAAGTTGGTTAAATTGGTGTTTTTGAAATAAATAATCGAACTAACTTATTCAATGTAATTAATTTGTAATAAATTCTGGTCCAAGAACCATCCCGATATCATAAAGCTACATCAAAAGTTAAAATTTTGGCGGCGCAGGTTTAATTGTAAGCTAAACCGACCACTCGTTTAGCTCCGGGATTTGTTGTAACAAATTAGGGTGCAGGTTTCATTGAGGCGGGCAATTTGGTTGGTGCAGGTTTAGAGTACTGAAAAAACGTGTTTTCGGGCAGAATTTTTGGTAAAACAACAGTTTATTAAACAATTACAACAGATAACAAATTTTGAAGTTAAATAACCAACGAAATTGTCTATGTACTAACACACACGCAAATATTGTATAACTTTCAAAAATTCTTGACCATTGATTTTGAACTTCACATTGAACATAGTTATGGAAAAGTGTAAATGTATCAATTCTATGAGGCCTATGACTAATTTCCAATATATCTGCTAGAATGAATAAATTGGATTGTGAATAAATTGGAAATTTCCATTACAAAACTATTAAAAAACGATTGTGAAGTGTGCTTGAAATATTTAAGTCACGTTTAGTAAGTAAGACACAGTGTATGAAAATATCAGGCTTATGTCACCATATATAAGATTATAATACCGCACCGTCCGCCCAGTCTAAGGTAAACTAAAGAAACATTTTTGTGTATTTTACTTTGTTGTTAAAAAATAAAGAATTTAAATAAAAAGTAATACTCAATTAAATTTAATTCGGTTTAAAGTCATGTAATGACGTAATTACTTTCGATTTTGAGATAACTTGGCTTGTATTTGTAACCCGTAAGCTGTTAAATAATTTAATTTTATAGCTCGTTCGATGCTTAAGGCATAATACGGTCAACAACTTCAATATTTATTGATGATAATGCTGGGTACAATTATTTTAACTGAAATCTGGTTAAATGACTTTTTGCCACTTTTATTAGTAAATTGCAATCGAAATAATTTTTAATTAAAGTGGTTTCGAACTATTTATGTGTTACGTATCTGGTTACCCGCCTTTTTCTTATAACTTTAAGTTATTTTTTCAAGGTTGTTCAGGTAACAATTCGAAACGCGAACAATTATGTATAGGAAATGGATTTTTTGTTGTTGATTGTGATATAGTGAAATAGCTGTAGCTGTATAGAGTTATCTGGCGTTTAATCAAATATTTTATACTATTGGTTGTTCTGAGGCGCTTCGCGCCCGTTTATTCCCAGCAAAGTGTAGTTAAATATTTTTTAAATAGATCGCATGTAAGATTACAAAATCAAAAAAAAAAAAACTGTAATTATTGGTACGAACATTTTTATTAAAAATTAAACTACAGGATTTCTTTAAAAACAACATTTCGATAAAATTGACGGTCATCGTTTAGAAGCTTTCTCTGCTGTGGATTATCTTCAATTCTTATTTTCACTTGATGAGAATCTCTTGAGCGGGAAAGAGCGACATACAATTGCCCATGGGAAAACACTGCCGTTTGAAGATGAATTCCCACGTTATTAAAAGACTGGCCTTGCGCCTTGTTTATCGTCATTGCGTATGCGGAATTCGAGGGATTAGAACCGTACTGCCTTTGTTGCATTCAGAAATGATTTTGGCCTTAATAAAGTTTCGCGATAGCTCTTCAACAATTAAACGCGTTCCATTGCACATACCTTTCTTAGGATTTAGATTTCGTAGAAGCATTATGATAACACCCTTTATCAAAAGTAATACGTGAGGGGGCATGCCGGATGGATTCTGTTCATTGAAACATGATTCAAGTCGATTATTCTTCGATTCATCTCAAGCGTCTGAGCATTCGTTGGAGCAACGATAACTCTTTTTGAGAGCTCATCTGTTGACATTTGCTCAATATTATTAAAAATGACACTGATTAGATCTTGACTTGTGATCATTTCGGTCGGAATTTGAATTATGTCCTCCTCATAAATGCCAGGTTTTGCAGAGAAAGTTCCTGATCCAACTTGCAGAAGCTATTCATTGTGCTCGTGTTGACCTTCGCTGCGCATGTTGGTGGTCAAAGAAAGTTGTTCAAACCGGTTCCATAGAGGGCTTGATTTAATGCAGCATTCGATGATTACAGTGCACGTTCCTCTTTGAACGACTGGTAGCGTCTGACGAAAATTACCGCAAGGACCAAAACTTTACCTCCGAACCTAATGTAATTTCCCAGCCTCACGCAAAACTGGTGATTTCATTGATGAGATTGAATTATCAAGAAGTGGCACTTGAAGTTTAAATCCACTATGAATCATGCATCCTCCCTTAAGCAAAGTGGCTGCTATTCCGGTTGTTGCAAATGGAAACACAATTTTTCCTTCACCTCGAAAGTTTGCCATTAAAGTTGTGTATAAGAAGGTCTCGCCTGAACCATCGGGACCATCGATAAAAAAGAGCTTACAATTGTGCGTGATTATTTTCAACTGCAATCATAATTTTGATGTATGCTGCAAGCTGGGCTTCATTCAGGTTTCCAATTTGTTCGACTGCCAATCGTGTTCGTCTTCTTGATCATAAATTTGATCTTCTTCGGGTGGGTTACTGCTTGGAACAGGCTAACCGCATGACATTCCTTGCTGTTTGAGAACAAAATTGGTATCATGATTAGCCGAGTTGATCGATATAGATGATATAGATGATCCTGCCATAATTTGAGGGGTTGAGCGGGTTGGCAAAAAATACAAATATAAGCGAACTTCTCTCGCAATTGCTTGCATCTCTTGCATCGCTCCCATTCTTCATCCGACTCAAGTAGTACTCTTGCCATCGCTGCCGCTTTAAATGTTTCGCATACATTTTCATCTACCGTATGCAAAATCTCAAAACTTGTTGCACCAGGAACATGTAGTAGCAGTAATCGAAGATAGAAGCGTTTTTCATCCTTAATCCTCACCACGTACATTCGTGCTATTGTCATTTCGCCTCCTCTATGTCGCTCTTGCCATTGACCTCGCTTATAAACAAAATGGTAAGGGATATCGGTGTAAAGGTGAACTCGTACAGTTGCGTGTTTCGTGTTAAGCAGAAACCAAGATTCAAGCTTGGTCTTTCCAGTACGTGCAGCCAAAAGTGCTTCTTCTTCACGACCTACTTCAAAAACAACTAGTTGTTGATTTGGAAGGTGAACTGGCATGAGACTGCCGAACAGAGTGCGATCTATCGTGCATTGCTGACTCTCGCAGGCGCCTCATAGCTTCAGGAGCACTCACATATCGGCAATCGATGAAGTTTGTAATCTCATTATATCGCAGCTCAGGTTGAGCATTTGTTGTGATGGCCACAGTGGAACAATCATATCCCTTGAATATGTATTTGTAAATATATTTTACGAATCGCAGAGAAGTGGAGCATTCCACATTATAATGTGAGCGTTATATTTCCAAGTTAGAAACGGATTATACGACACCACATTACGATTATCCATTAAAACTCCTCGCACGCTTACTTGCTCACCACTTCGTCCTCGCTACAAAGGATATCCATTTACGTTGAGTTGAGTTTGCTCATTAAAATCCTTAGGAAATTGTTTCGAACATTTTCCGTCCTTCATGTTCTATCGATGACCTTGCCATCGGTGAATCAGCTGTCGGTGGAATTTCGGAGCAGATAAATTGATCAATCCTTTGAGCAGTTGTAAATGTATCTTGACTTGGCAATGTCACTAATATGTGTGCGTGCGGAAGACCTCTCTTTTGAAACTCGATTGTATAATCATAAGCAATTGATTTCTCAAGAATTCCAACTCTGACTAAATCATTAATGAGATCATCTAACTTGATCTTGTAAACTCGAGCCATTAAATCGGGACGATCGGAAGCATTTTTTCCTGGTCTCAAATTTGCTGTGATTTCCTTCCAACTCGGATTTGCAGTAAATGTAATGAAAAGGTCAGGTCACAGCACCGCTCTCACATGCTGCGAGGTGAACCTTCAAAAGTTGATGGCAGAGAGCAGAAATCTTGATACCGTTCACTCCTAAGTCGTTTCTGATTTTGACGAATATATAGTTGAGATTATTTCCTTCTACCTGCAGATGTGAGTCAACCAGCCATTGCTGTGTTAGTTTTCCCTGCGTTCATGATTGGATTGAAGTCACCTTGTATTGCTGTCAATGCAGCCTTATATTGGAGCATACTGATATTCTGACGAACATGGATTTAATTTTGCACCACTGTAACTGCCACACTGCCAATTGGGATGCCAGTCTGGCTCCCCATATGGAAAAAATATTGTATAAGTTCAGGATTAATCGGGTAAATATGCAGATGTCACGATTAAATGGCGGCTCACCATCAGCATGTACGAATATCATCGCAATTTCATTGGATGTTGGCAAGTTGTACACGAAAAAAGCGATCAATCTTGTCAAAAAAATCACGGCGACAGTTATCATTTGCGGCGTGTTCCTGACGCACATCAGTAGCTTGTGTACTATCAAGTACATAAAGCTGGGCAAATTGAGGTGCTTGGCCATTGATCTTGAATACATATGGTCCTCTTCCTAGAAAATCGATAATTTTTGGACGAATGTTTTGTCGGAAATGAGTTCGATTTGGATTTGTTGTGTCGGACATAAGACTTTTGAGAAATTCAGGATACTCAACAATCTGTCCTTGAAAGCCAGTTGGATTTGGCAGCATAACTGTGCCTTTTCGACAACAGGATGTGAACAATCCGTCAGCTGGTTTCTCTACACTAAAGTTTCTTGATTCAGCCACTCTGCGTCCCAAGTGGAGGTGGTTTGACTTCATTGGAGCTTTTTCGTTTTTGGTAGTATTTTGGTATAGCATGTGCGAGGGAGTTGGCAAGGCTTGTCTGATCATTTTCCGCGAATGAATAATTTTGATAGAAACCGTTTTTCTGGGAGGTTGTTGTTTGCAAATGTTTTGGGGGATGCAGGATTTGCAAAAGGTCTCGTAGGTGCCAGAATGATCTCGATTGGATTTGCAAGGGTGATGGTTTCTGTTGATTTTCTGTTGGTTGCGACCAAAGCGACGATTACTGTTATGCAAATCTTTCAGTGTTCGATTAAGTGCTTCTAATCGTTTGTGCGCCATCGTGCACTCATCCCATATGATCAATTTACAATTTTTCAACACTTTTACCATGGCTGATTGCTTTGAAATGGTGCAATTAGGATTTTCGTTGATTAGCAGGTTTAACGGAAGTTTCAGTGCCAAATGTGCCGTTCTTCCACCTTACAACAGTGTGGAAGCAATTCCGGTAGATGCGAGAGCTAACACATTGCCACTTTGAGCACGTATTGCTGCTAATATCAATGATATCAAGACCGTTTTCCCTGTTCCACCGAGCGCATCAAGGAAAACTAGTCCAACGTTTCCATCATCTACATCCTTCAACAGTTGATCATACGCACTCTTTTGCTGTTCATTCAACAGTGAGACATTTGTTTGTACTTGTTGTTGCAAAGTTGTCGTATCGTAAGCACGCTCGCGTTCCAATCCACGATTCAATACATCTCTAGTTTAACGATTTGGCACTGACATATGAATTTCAGTCAATAGTTTGCCACTCATAAACAAACACAAATTTTCAATCAGCACTAACGCTTCATTGTAGATGTCATCGTTCATTTACAATTCGAAATTCCCTGTCGCGACAGGGATCTCATAACTGACATAGTTTTGAAGGCTGACAAGTCGAAATGATCATAGCGAGAAGTGTACCAAGTTGATTGGCAAGCGAAGAAGCTATTGCATCGCCTAGCATTTGATTTCAGTGATTGTCGTGTTCAAGCAATTGTAACTGTTGACATGCTTCTCGAAATGTTGCACACACCGTACCATTCACAGTCCTCAATGGCCCAAATGAAGTTGACCCGCGCACATTAATCAAAAGCAACCGAAGGTAGAAGCAATCGTCATTCTGTGGATGGATTGTGTAAATTTGTCCCAATGTATCAGTTGAAAACACACCTGAACATCTATCTACTGGTTTGTCTTGTTTACTGCGTAACCATTTAATATCGATCGTGCAATATCGAGTCATATCCGAGTAAAGAAATGTTCTCGCAAATGGATCACTGGCGCCAGTTGAAAAGGAACTCGTTAATGTAGTTGGTGGTGGCCTTTCTACTCGCTGTGCTGCGTTCTCTGCGTTGAAATAGAAAGAGTGTATTCATTCTCAAAATGAACTGCCAGATGCTCAACAGTCGGATGACGTTCATGAATCGCAAATGAAAATATTCTCCAGAGTGATTCGTTGCAGTTCACATATCGGCCCATTTGAAACTAGCTGATTTGATCTCGTTCAACGCCAATAACCGCCGTACCGCGTCCAGTGGTAACGTATTTGCAAACATATTTAATCGATTTCACCGAACTGAAATACCTCATCTTTGATATGTGTTTTAAATGACTTAGACGGTATTGGCGAATATGGCACGATCCATGAGTTGTCAACCACAATATCCGCTCCTTTCGGAAAAGTACGTATGGATAATGTTTTGTGCATTTATTGTCGGACATACAAACCGAAGTGGAATTGTGTTGTCTGCATGATCCGTAGAGCATATTGGTCTTCACCACTTCGTGCAATTCTGGATCTACCTCAGGATCAGGAATTTTGGCGGAAATGATGTTATTAATTTGGTCTGGTGTAATTTTGTCCATCATCCAAAGTAGAATGTGTGCGTGCGGCAACCCTCTTTTCTGCCATTCAACTGAATACATCCAGCATCGAACACTACTGTATACACGTTGTTTTGCAATGAAGTCCATTAAACATCTGAGTTTTTGTTTGAACACTCGTGCTTCAGCCACGTTACGTCGTGACGATCGCTTAGTGATTGACCGGGACGCAATAACTGCGTAATCTTTGACCATTTTGGATTGCAAGTAAACGTCATGAACAAATCCGGCCGTCCATAATTGCGCACGCACGTCATCGCTTCGTGGGAGTACTCGTGCATGTGTCTCGGACTGCCAATGTATGTCGATAGCAAAATTGTGAGTCGACCAAAATCTGTAATATTTGCGTCGCTATTGACCGCATCTCGCAAGTGAATATATTCTTCAGAGCGTAAATTAGCCTGATTGAATCGAATGTAATTGAGTCGTTCTGTTTGAACCTTAACGTACACATCTCAAGTGATATCCAGTGCGTTTCCAGTTCGGCGTTTGATGATTTTATCACGCGATTCCAAATTTTCACCAACAACAACAATTACTATTTCATTAACTGTAGGTGCATTGTATTGTCGCTCATGAGTTCCCGCTGGTCGTTTGCCCGCGTTTACGACAATGCTGTGATCATCGGATGGCATCTGTTCCAACTAAGTCGTAAACAGTTTGATGAGTTCATTGTATTCGTGTAACATTAGCTGCAATTGCAGGACTATTTCTCTTATCGTTGTATTAAAGATAACACAACGCCGATTTACTTCATCATATGAGTCCCCCAGAAAGAATATTTGCAGATATTTGTGTTTTTGATCTGGATGCGGCAACAGGAATCCAGCAAGATGAACAATTTACCCATGAAACTGTTTATTTGGAGGCAAATTATGTAATTTTTCAACAGCATTCATTGCTGATGTTTGTGAAATTACCTTGAATGTGGATTGTAATTTCGTTCATTTACACCAACAAATGACGTCATTTGAAAACAATCGTTGTACATTTTGACGTGTTGCAAGAAAAGGTTCGAATTAGGAGATTCACTCTGATTGTGGAAGTCTATCAATTTCACCTTGCCGCTCGCGGAACACAATCCAGGCAGTTCTTTCTCAAATTTAAATGCATTGCATAATGCTGGCAAATGACAGACATCTGACTGAACTGAACTAATGCGTGCGCATGTATTGAATGTTTGGCTCATATCGAAAGGTGCACGTTCAATGTTCACCGGAATTTGTTATTGTCGACGTTGTCGTTCAACAGTTGCACGTTGTGATCTTGCTTCATCACTTTGACGAGTACGAACATATTTTCTTCTGAATCGTTGTTGCTCATTGCAAGCTGCGTTGATCTCTTCCGACTGTCGCGCACGATTTTCAATCATCCTGATTCGAGCTGATTCCGTTTCCACTAATCCATAATTTACCTTTGAAATAGCCAAAGTAAAGAAAGCAAATCGGTTGCCGATCTATTCCAATGAAAATGGGGTTAGGTTTTCGCCGACAAACAAAAACTATGAACTCACTTTTTTGTGATCGAAATATCAATAATGTCACTCATAAATGGAGAATCCACAGATTCGCATCGATATATTTCGTAAACTATTTCACTCGAAAAATCAATGAAAAATGATAAAAATATCTCAAATCATAAAGAACAAACAAGATGCTAAGCTGTCAAACGGAATGACCTCCTACAGCGTTGAACCACGCTGTTGAACTGTAATTGAATTGAATTGAAAAGCGAAATGTGTGCCTGCAGCGCCACCTTTTGAGAATTCTTCGACTTTTCTTTCTTCCTAAACCTTCGCGTAGCAATTACAACCAAAGCCGCAGAAGGTAGTATCCAATTTGGTCCAGTCGTTTTCAAGTTTTAAGCATCTGAACAAACCACGATCTATTTTTATATAAAGGGTGTTCCAATAAGAGGTTTCATTTTGATATTTAAAAAAATTAGTATTTTTTAGAGAAATCAATGAATGTTTATTGCATTGTAAAGAGGAAGGTATGCCTTTAACACTTAAAAACGATATCAGCCAAATGGCCGCCACGGCTACGCTTGCAGCACATATCCTTTTCATGAACTTTTCCATGACCAATCCGCACATTTGCGGCTGTTGTCCTCGATAACTTCACCAATTCGATCTTTAAGGTGTTGAATCGATTGTGGAGCATTGGTATATACCTTATATTTCAAGTGGTTACAAAGAAAAAAGTGTAAAGGTGTTAAATCACAAGATGTCGGTGACCAATTGTGATCTCCTCTTCGAGAAATAACACGGTCAGGAAACTTTTCTTGCAAAATTGCGATTGTTTCGTTGCCTGTGTGGTACGTAGCGTCGTCTTGCTGAAAATAAACGGCCATAACAAATCTTTAATCATACCTCGGTAGCGCAATCCATTAACCGTAACAGTTGCACCAGTCTCATTTTCGAATAAGTAAGGTCCAATCATACCGCCAGCCCAATCAAACCGCACAAAACAGTGACACGTTGAGAGTGGAGAGGCTTTTTAACAACCATTCTTGGATTTTCTGAGCCCCAAATGCGACAATTCTGCTTATTAACGTAGCCTCCAAGGTGAAAATGGGCCTCATCACTGAAGATGATTTCTCGATGAAAATTCGGATCATTTTGATGCATTTGTTGGACTCAATCGGCGAAGATACGACGTTTATGGTGATCGACCATTTTGAGTTCTGGTGTTAACTGAACTGAAGGCTTTTAACTTAAGACCTAAGACTTTATGCAAAATACGGTGTAATGGCGTTTGCGGCATGTCTAATTCCAAAGATCGACGAGGAATCGACAAACCTGGGTTTTCGTCAACACTACGGGCTACAGCAGTAATATTCTCAGTTGTTCTTGAGCGACGCACACGGTTTCGATACATCACTAATTTGTCCCAACAGATCAAATATTTCCACCAGTTTCACTATTGCTGGCCGAGAAGGTGCTTCACGCCGACCCAAAAGTGCTTTAGGTTTGCGAGCTGCAACTGCAAATTCCCATTTTGAAACCTCTTATAGGAAAACCCTTTATATAGATTTAATCATTTATGTTGAATTCTGATTTCAAATATAGCAACCTGAATAAATGTCCTGTGAAGCGTATTGGGACACTTTTGTCCCCTGAATTTTGTGGAATTTTGGAAGTAATTGATGTCTGGCCATGAAATTTACTTACTTATGTCTAAATAAAGCTATTAAATTGACCACCCCATCTTTTATTTTATGGCTGGGTAAGTTTTGTGCGTGAAAGGGTTAATCATCGCTGTCATAGTAACGGTTACTAAGGATAGGAAGATTATGTTACCAACAAATTAATTGGAACTGGAACATAAAACTAAACGTGAATTTCTTGCACAGTTGATACACGTAGCTCTGCGATCGTTCTGTGCGGTTGGATTACACTTCCTCTTTAACATTTTAAGAAAACAAATGAAACAAGAAATGTTGTTAACTTCCTACAAGTCTTGTAACCAATATTTTTTAATGCTATTACGATATATACTCGTATGGTTCAATGATATAAGTAAAAGTATAACAGAATATAATATGATATGTGTATTAAAGGTACAAGTAAGTTTCTGGGTAGTAAATACTCACAGCACACAAATGTACTCTACTCGCATACGTGCAGCAGAGTTTTATTTCTTTATCACTGCACAAGGTTTTTGTAGTACAACGAGAACCAAAGTACATAAGAAAAATTATATACATTTCTTGTCGTCAACATTTTATAGAAATTTAATATTGTTTTACAATTACTCTGCGGACTTATAATAAAAATATTTATAGACTTATTGAATTGGATGAATTTCTTATTAGTATTTTGTCTGATTTAAGCAAGAGTGCATTACACTTGAAGTAATTTCTTATTAAATTATAATTTTTTTTATTACTCTATAACGTCTTTTATTAAGTTTCATGGTCTATCAACCGTTTAATTTTAATTTTACGGATACTTAAAAGAAATAACACCTACTGGACCAATAATATCCGAAACACTATTCAAAATAACATACATCGTTAAATTACAGCTGACATAAGTGCTTTTATGTTCTGAAGTTAGTCCAGATTTTCACACCAGAAAGTAAAAAAAAAATCGTCGAATCAGAATTTAATATACTCGTAGCGATTCTGTTCAATCTCGATTATAGTACACAAAATGAATTCAAATTTTAAATATCGCTATGCTAGTTGAAAAAAGTGACAAGCTGGGCACCCAACCTGATTCCCATTTCAAAGCTAGTCTCCATTTTTGAGATATCGCTTTCGACATGTTTTGGCTCTGAGTCAAAAATTTATCAAAATATACATTCATTTTCACGTTGATAGCTTTTGAACCATTAAGATTTTCGTAATGCTCTATTCAGCAAAGTTGTTGCACAAGCCAAGACAAACAACTTTGCTGAACATATAAAGACCGAAAAACCGCATCCACCATATATATGTTTTACTTTGGCCAAGGTTATGTTAGGTTACGCCCACTTAGACCAGTAGTGACCCTTTGTGATACCACAGGATCCTATTTCAACTTTACCCCTGTGTAAAACCATTCGAAGCTTTGCACTCCACAGTCCGCGAGATCTGAAAGGCTGGCCATACTGTACATGCCCAAATGCCTTTGCCTTCTGTATAATAGTACCGAACACGAGCATAGGAAGTTATCTAAAGTCTCCTCCTCCTCTTCGTCCATGCAACTTCTGCAAAGTCATTCGTCTGTAGACCCTGCTTTTTCGCATGCTCCCCAAAAAGGCAAGGTCTCGTCAGTTTTGGCAAAAGCCTCTCACAGAAGACTCCGGCTCCTCCCTTGCCGGTTAGATAAACATGGGTCCACCTGTGCTAAATACAACTAAAGGTCGGCATAGTTAGGCCAAACAGGACGCTCATTTCAAATAAGATACAAAGAACACATCAATGGCATAACCAAATTTAAAAAAACTGCATAAAATCAAGTTTCGCACAACACACAAAAACTGAAATTCAGTCAATTCAATACAAATTTAACCATTTTTCACAGAATCAAACAGGACCCGAAATTAGACAGGTTAGAAGATCTTAGTATACATTTTGGACACAATTTGACTCATGAGTCATGAGATATTTGTATACTGTACGTATACAAATTTCTCATGAGTCATGAGTCAAATTGCGGCCAAAATTCACACCCTGAAAACATACAAAAACAGAAACACCAACAATTTACTTAACGACAAAATCAAGACAAAAACCAATAAAATTTACGACTTATTATGCTAGCAGCGCCTAGCAACAAACCGCTGATTTATATCGACTATACTTCTCACAAAATGTTATTAGTGGTGCAAATTGTACGCCGTCTTCCATTTTGCATCTGCATAGAAGGCAAAACACTGGAACCGCAACCAATGAATTATATTCTCGGTACAAACAGAAAATAAAATTGGTTTTTGACATAGACTGCAACGACAAATGATCAACTACCGCTGCTGTATTCAGATGATATTCCCGTTCCGGAAAGATCAAACCCAACTGAAGCATATTTACCACCAACATTTGAATATGATGAAACCGAAGAAACATCTGCATTAATATATCAGCCCCTCAGCCTAGGATACTCAGAGGGCTTCGGCTGTCTCTGTGCACACCTAGGTAACACCAAGGTAGCCGCGTCCTCGTCGTGGGGGGCGGGTACTGCTTCGACAGTAGCAAAATGCTACCGGGGACCAAATGCCAGTGGTATAAATTGGCTAAAACAAACAATGAATACAACAAATACGGAATGTAACACCCCAGGTGGTGCAGCAGCAGATATGCTGCCAAATCCACACTCTTCGGAGGCAGGCCCAACAGATTCTGCGGTGGGCCAATCATTGTTTAACCCATTTGGACGAAGTTCCAAATTATCAAGATCACCAAGATCTTCAACTGGACATATATTTCAGTACGAGAAGGAAAATGCCGAACTCCGTGAACAACTAATGGCATTAATTCATTCCATACGGATGAAGAATAATTAGAAAGAGAAACAAATTGGATGTTGAACCGGAATAAAAGGCCAAGTAAGAAAAGGAAAGCGCAACACTCACCAGAAATGGCAGTGACTTTACCATCAACTTCAAAAGAGGTTTCCAGAAATCAGTTAATCATCAATAAACAACTAGCTGTAGAACAACAACCAGCTAAACCTAAAGAAAAATCACCTCCACCAATAAATGTCGTCGGGATATCAAATTTCTCCACTATACAATCGATTATGAAGTCGATTACGATAGCCGAGTACAGAAATATTACCAGAGAGAAATTAGATGCGTGAAATGAGCCGGAAAGCATCATGCCCAGGTATGCCCGGTTAGTAAAAATATTGCTACAAAATGTGTCAATTGCAATAAGTCACAGTCAGGCGATGTGAAATAGCTAAGGTGCTACAACGAATAAGAAATAAAACGCGAAAACAAAGTCCAGGAGTATCGGTAAAAAATTATCAAACTTCCGTCAAAGAGGAACCTAAACCTCATGCTAGTAAAACGAGAGAACCAAAACCAAAACTGTACTCGCAAGTAGTCATGTCTAAACCATTTATTTCGGAGGGCACTACTGAAGGTACAGCAGTGCTCCAAAAGATACTAAGAAGCATGGAAGCTCTTATTAACATTCGTCAAGCTAAACAAGAGAAATGCCTTCAAGCTCTAAGCAACAGGTTAGATAAGCAAGACTCTCTAAATGAAATGAAATCCATGCTCTATTAAAATGATGCAAACAACAACAAAAAAAAACATTAAGAATAGTAACCTGGAATGCAAATGGGCTAATGCAACATATTCCAGAATTAGAAATTTTCCTAAATACTGAAAAAATAGATATATGCCTAGTATCGGAAACCCATTTTACTTCAACTTCATATCTTAAAATATATGGATACAATTGTTACCACGCCATTCATCCAGCAGGAAGGGCAAGGGGAGGATCATCGGTGGTTATAAAAGAAAACATCAAACACTTTATAGATCTTTGATTGAATTGAAGAGGAATTTATGCAAGTAGTCACCTTAAAAGTATTTATAAATAACAACAAAGAATATAGTGTATCGTCAATATTTTGCCCCCCCAAGATATAATTTAATTAAACAAGACTATTGCACGTTATTAAATCACCTGGATCAAGTTTCATAATCGGAGGTGATTTTAATGCAAAAAACACCTACTGGGGATCAAGAATAACCTCTAAAAAAGAAAGAGAGCTGTTTGCAGCAGGAAGACTATGCAATTGCGATTTTCATTCTGGAGATCAACCAACTTATTGGCCCACGGATAGAAACAAAATACCCGATATCATTGACTTCTTTATCACCAAAGGTATAGACGAAAACTACATATACCTAGAAAGTAGCGAGGGGATTATGTCGGATCATACGCCTGTTATTATGACAATCAGTGCAACGATTATTAAAAAAACTAGTCCACCTTCGCTAACGAACAAAAAAACCTGCTGGGAGAAAATCCAGAAACTTGTTGAGGTTAATATTGATCTTCAGGTGCCAATTAAAAACCCGATAGAGCTAGAAGAAGAACTAGAACAACTCAACAACAGTATACAAGAAGCGGCGTTTAGTAGTACCCCCTCAAGTTCAAAGGAAATGCGCCGAAATGCTATTTATCCTCTAGAAGTTAGGGAACTGGTTGCAGCAAAACGAAAAGCAAGAAAGGCCTGGCAAAGAAGTCGAGCACCAGAATATAAAACAATTCTAAATTTTTTATCCAATAAACTAAAGTTGCTAATTAAAGAAATCAAAAACGAATCCATTAATAAATACTTGAGTGGCCTTATTGGGGAAAAATATACCGAGTACTCCCTTTGGAAAGCGACAAAAAGTTTAAAACGACCTAAACTACAAATTCCACCAGTAAAAAATGAAGATGGCACATGGGCTATAAGTGCAAAGCAAAAAGCTTCGTTGTTTGCAACCCACCTCGAGAACACGTTTCAGCCACTACCTAGACAAACTGCAGAGGAAAACATACCACTAGTATATAAAATGGATAACTGCAATATATCTCCTGTCACGAATTAAATTAGGAAATCAATCTCAACCTAAATACAAAGAAATCTCCAGGATATGACTTAATTACAGGACAAATAGTAAAAGCTCTTCCTGAAAAAGATCTACGTAAACTACTCCAAATAATTAATGCAGTGTTCAGACTTAAACACGTTCCAAGTCAATGCAAAGTAGCAGACGTAATTATGATACCTAACCTTATTCCCAATAATTTCAAAATTATTCGAGAAACTACTCCTAAAGAGACTAAAACCAATAATAGCAGAAAGACATCTTGTTCCTCCACATCAATTTGGCTTCAGAGAAAATCATTCAACAATAGAACAAGTACACCGAATTACAAACATAATTGAAGACGTACTTGAAAAAAAGAAAGTATGTTCAAGCGTCTTCTTGGATGTAGCACAGGTCTTTGACAGAGTGTAGCATAAAGGTTTGGCATATAAATTACAAAGAGACTTACCAAAGCAGTTTTATGAAATTCTAAAATCTTACATATCTAACCGACACTTTCGAGTTAAATTAGATGGCGAATACTCAGAAATAAAGAAAATATCAGCAGGGGTACCACAAGGTAGCGTTCTGGGACCAACTTTATATGTTCTATACACCTCGGACCTGCCAACGATAGAGAATACTAACATAGCGACGTTTGCGGATGATACGGCCATCTTAGCAGTTGCTAATTGCATAGAAGAATCTACAAGCAAATTGCAAAGAGTTACTAATATTGTCAGTACCTGGACCAAGAGATGGCGAATAAAACTTAATGAAACAAAATCTGTTCACGTAAACTTTACCAACAAGAAGGTCAACTGGATACCAGTAGAACTGAACTCCCAGCAAATTCCCTATGCAAATACGGCAAAATATCTAGGCATAACTCTAGACGCGAAACTAAAATGGAAAGAGCATGTGAAAAAGAAAAAAGAAGAGTTAAACATGAAATACAGAAAGATGGATTGGCTCTTAGGAAGAAATTCTGAGCTAACTCTACGTAATAAATTGCTACTATACCGGCAAATCCTAAATTCTGTGTGGACTTACGGTATTCAGCTCTGGGGCTGTACAAAGAAAACCAACGTCAATATCATCTAGTCATTCCAAAGCAAAGTCCTTCGTGGAATAGTTAATCCACCGTGGTACATAAGAAATGACAACCTCCATAGAGATCTGAAGACGAATTTCGTTAGTGAAGAAATAAGCAAACACGCGAGAAAACACATGCAACGTATTAGTCTACATCAAAATGCTGAGATACGTCGTATGTTGGATGATTCAAACCTAGTAAGACGGCTGCGAAGGAAGAAACCGCATGATCTACAAGATCAAATCAGGATCGACTAAAAATATAATAAAATTGTAAAGGGGACTAGCCAAAGGGCTACAACTCTCCAAACAAGAATATAAATTATGAAAGATAAATTACTAGATGATTTGTAAATCAGTTGTAATAAATAAATATATTAAAAAAAAAATCAATATATCAACCATCAAATGTCACTGCGCGATGCAATCGTTTGAAAAAATTACTACGCTTTGCCCTGCCAATTGTTACCATCGACCTCAATATCAACACCAAAGACGAACATTCACGGTTCGATATATGCTGTGTATTTGGTGGGTCCATAGAGGTATTGTGTAGTACGTGCTGCTACAACCTGGCGATTTTATTACCGGCGAACGATACAGACTATAGTTATTTCGTTTGAGCCGTGCATTACGAGAAAAACGAATGAAATATGAGAAAAGGCATGATAAAGTTATTCTGCTGCATGACAATATGGCCTCACATGTGAGGCCTCACCTTCAAAAGATATTTGGAAACGCTTTAGTGGGATATTTTACCACACCCGCCGTATTCTCCGGACATTGTTCCTTCTGATTACTGGATGTTCCGATGGATGCAACACGATTTGGCAGGCCACCGGTTCACTTCTTTCGAAGGAATTGAAAATTGGCTTCAAATTTGGATCGCTTGAAAAGACGAAACGATTGTCCGAGATGGGATTTCAAAATTGCCTGAGAGGCGGGAAAAAGTCGTACCCAAATTAATTTGTACTCCCAATACATCAGTTCATGTGTCATGCAGGACATTTCGAAACCTTTAGGTTTTAGTACTAGAACACCATTCCATAAACTATGGAGAAAACAACCTCATGAACAGGTTGTCTAAATCATTCAATTCAACTTCAACAATGACCTATTTGTTTTTAATTTATTAAAGGGCAACTTCAAAATTATCCTGAAGAAATATTTGGAAAATTTTTAAATTTTAAATCAAAATTTTTATTTTTTTGTAATTCATTCTGTCCCACATTTCTTTACAATGGGTGATTTTTTAAACGTTTGGTCTATAATTTTCAAAACGAAACACAGTAAAATTGCAAAATTGTATGAAATTTATGATTGAATCGATAAACCAATGTTTGCCATTTAATTTTTAAAGATTATTTCATGTAAATGTTGGCTACGGCTTTCGGCTGTTATTTTGCTAATGATACGTTTAATCTCCAATTCTGCAATTATTGTTTGTTTATTGGCATAGTCGAAAGACTTTACGTACTCCCATAAAAATAGTCAATAGGCCTCAAATCGCACAATCTAGCTGGTCAATTAACCAAACCGAAACGTGAGATAAACTGCTCACCGAACTCATTTCTCAAACCACATATCGACCAGATTCAGTTCACGCATTTTGCGCAAAATAAGTCCAAAATCGTGAAAAGATAGCAAGCGCTATTAACGGCAATGTTGCGGCTATCGTTATCTTTGAAAAAATGCGATCCGATGATTCTACCGGCCCATAAACCGCACAAAACAGTATTTTTTTCTGGATGCATTAAAAGTTTTTGCATTACCTGTGGCTTCTCATCACATCAAATGTGGCAATTATGCTTATTAACCTACCCGTTTAACCAAAAATGAACTTCGTTGCTGAACATAATTTTTCTGGAAAAAACAGACTTTCCTCAAGATGTTTTAAGGCCCGCTCACCAAAACTTCTTGCTCTGCCCTGCACCGGATGGATATTTTGTCGTCTACATCAACACTAATCCAATCGGTGGATTGATGAACGTGAAAATAGTGTAAAATGTTGTCACAATGGCTTAAATTGCTTGCTCAGTATATCAATTATGACCACCACAAAATGGAGGATGTGCGCGAAACACATTATTCACTAAACACGAGTTTTGATAATAAAATTCAATAATTTGTAAACGTTGTTCGGGTGTAAGTCTTTCCATGATGCTAACTGAGAACCACTGTTGCGCCCAAATTACACGGTTATTTACATGAAAATTACAAAAGTTATTTTTTTACATTAAATGTCAGTAAATAATGACTTTTTCATGACAAGCGCGCTATCTATTATATAATTTATTAACTATTTAATTATTATAAGAATTGCCTGTGTAACGTTGACAATAAAACAAAAAATAATAATTTGTCAAAAATTTGAGGTTATAAGCTTTCTTGTGTTGTTTCAGAAATCATCATAACTCCCATTCTAAATGCAATTAAGACATTCTGTAAAGTGCTCTAAGCTTGTTAATGCACCCTTTACAACTTTCATAAGTGTCGATCCTGATATGTTTATGACATTTACTCGACTGTTTGATATTCACGAAGAAAGCGTGTAAAATGCTGCTATTTGATAATAGATGGCACGTATTACACTATAAAAATTATCATCTATCTCATATGTAGCAAACTAAACCTAAATATGTTAATAATCGTTTTTAGAGATTGTTTACGACAAACACGGATGGCGCGGTAGATACATAAATAAAATCCTTCTTGTGATTGTAGATAATTAAAAGTCTAAAATAATTATGGTTGACCGTCTAAATGAACTGTTTGATTGACTTTTATGATGCGTATAACCCTTATAAACAGACATTTGTTACATTTATACAATATTTTCAGTTATTTTTCAGAGTTCTCACGTTTTTTACATATTTTTATGTAATTTACGTTTTTTACATGTAAAATGCCCAACACTGCTGAGAATAATTGATTTTGTCAGCCTTTTATATAATTGGCCTAATAACGGGTGTTTTTTTAAGCCTGATAGAACTTGAAATTGTAAAAAATAAAACAAAAATTTAAATTTTGGCAAATTCTGGCAAATCCTCATGAATAGACTCAGGCTAGAACAACGCTACGAAATTATTAAAATTTACTTTGAAAATCAGGCCGGGGATCGCGTTTTGGTCACCGCACCATGATCAATGAATTTTTGTTTGATAATATGGATGACATTGATCCGGACGAGATGTGGTTTAAACAGAATGGCGCTACGGTGCGACCGCAACCCACCGACTTATTAAAATCAAAATTTGGCGATAAGTTGATTCCGAGAAATAGACCTGTCATTTGGCTTCCAACGTCGTGCGACTTGGCACCTCTCGATTATTTCCTGTGGGGCTACGTGAAGTCACTGGTTTATGCTGATAAACCAGCAACAATTGACGCCTTGGAGGCCAGCATTGTTCGTGACATACAACCGGCAGTGCTCGAAAAAAAAAATTATTTTTGTTTACAATTTAATTTTTTGTGTTATTTTTACAATTGCAAGTTCTATCGGGCTTAAAAACACCCTTTATCAAGATCTGGCCTTCCATGTTTTGTATAGTTTATTAGTAGCAACCGTGCGATCGGAAAATGAAACCGTCATGAAACCGTTAATGAAAATTTACGTTCTGGAAAAGTCGCCTACGAAAAGTTTTTGTAAACCCTGTATGGGATGATGAGAACTAAGCAAAATTTATTTGTAGTTGTAACGACTGCAGTCCAACCCAGGTATAGTAAGTAATTTACAGTATTTTTTTATAACCACGGATGCACTGCAGTTTCATAATTTCATAAATTGTGTAAAATTACATCCGAGATGGTAATAATTACAAATTAAATCATTTAAAATCTGTTAAATTTCCATAATTGAAAATTACACCGACAGAGGAATGATCTCGATTGCGCGAGTATTAAAAGAAAGCCATAATCATTATCGGTGTATAAGAAATAAGTAGACCATAATAATAATAAAGAATTAAGTTATATAACTTTCGATTTTGTAACAATTTTTTTTAACGTGAAAAGGCAACGATCTTTTCTTATATCGATACGCAATAAATATGCGATCATTTACTTAGGTCTGATTTGGTATGTGCATGAAGCCGTGAACCATAAATCGTATGTGTACTTAGTTGGTTTTTGGTATTGCTTCATTCGTCATACTCATAATTAATAAATTTTATTTTATCGTAACGATCTTAAAGTAAATATCAAAAAAATAAGAAATCTAAAATATGATCTTGAATTTATAAAATGAATAATAACATTTTATCGATCTTGCGTGACCTCATGTACTCGTATACCATTACGTATAGCCAACCAACAGCAGCAGATATTTGAATCACTCGTATTATGTTCATATTTAATAAATGTTGTGCGTTAAATTAACTGATAAATTATAAAAATTTTGACTCAGGATATTCTGTTCAAGATATCTATCACATACAATTAGATCTTTATCTATCTTCCAATAACCACCAACGGAGAACGTCTTATATAAAAATTGATATGCTAATTATGTTTGAATTGTTATTCAATTGTTAAGCGCTGTAATTTAAATAATAACGTGATCGATACCAGTTTTTTACAGTTTAGAGATTACGATTTGTATCACCACTTAAATGCTAATTTTCCAGCCTTTCGAAGAAGAATGTTGTAAATATTTGTACTCTATATTAGATTGGTATAGGTTTGGCACCCGTGTGATTGGGGGTACGCCTGGGGATTTTCCACACAGCACCCCTGCTTGTCATAAGAGGCGGGTAAAATGGTTGGATTGTTGTGCTGCACCCACATTCGTAAAACATTTTTTCTGTTTGCTTTTCATTGCTTTGTAATTGTGATTTCACCGACCTGATCGCACCGTGGATCGGGAATCAGAATTTATTTTTGAGGACGTTTAGTTTATAAATTGAGAGTTGCTAGTCTGCAATTGATAGTGCACACAACGCTGTCGGGATGCTGTAGGGTATTGACTTTATTAGAGAAGGTTGGCAAAATGGTGGTAACTAGGAAAGTTTACATTTTGCGAATTTACGTAAAAGTTGCATGTAAACTGAATTTAATTTTGCTTAAAAAGCATTTGTTTACTCGAGTAAGGAAGTTGACACCCGAATTTTGTTTTAGTGGTATTGTGATGTTTCTGTCAAGTGGTTCGTGGTGGGTTTATTTTTTCTTACATGTCTCGCAAGAGCGTTAGAATTTTGTTTTCAAAGGGCAGTTTTATATGAAGATTAGTATTTGTCGTTGGGTTTCTGATAGCCAGTCTGGTTTAGTCCCTGGAAGTGGAATGCATTGTTGTGGCTTGTGTTTGTGCTGGGCTGTATTGATTGCAAATTGCTTGCGATTTTTGGACTGGTAAGGTGTTGTTGTTGGTCCAAGGGAGTGGACAAAGTATATTTTGGTCAGACAAATTGGCATTATGCTTGTAATCGTGGTTGAATAACATATATACATACCAATTTTTTTTTTGTCATTTCTGATTATTTGGATGGTGATTGGATGCTGTTAAAGTTAGCCGAATTTTGCCAGTGGAAAGTGAAAAAAATCAAAAATGCAGACAGTGTCTCGACTTCTTCAGCCGGAAGCTAGAAAAATTATTTAACAAATTGAAATATCACGGCCAAAAGTAACTAGCCTACAAAATAAGCCGAAAATATGCATATACTCTTAACAAACAAGAAATAAAATTAAAATACCGACATTAACTCATAAGTTTCATATGCACATAATATGTGAATGATGAATATTGGCAAGCTTCAAAAATTTATAAAAACTTAACGTGGCAACTGCAATGGATGTCGCTTATGAAGTCGCATGTCAGTCGATTAAATCCGCAGCCGAATTTATTTGGATTCAATACACCACTCAACTGCCGCCTCAAGTTCCCGAGAGACGTGAAATAACTACTAAATGTTACTGCTTTAACCATTGGAAGATTTCGACCAAGACTATGATCTAGCGCAAATTATGCAATTTATTGTGGATATACGACGAGATCGGCTATGAGCCGAATACTCAAACCAACATTTTATGTGATAAAAGTAGGATTTCTTCAATTTTTGTAATAAACCCCAAAAATTGTCCTACTTCACTGTGCCACAGCCCTTCGTGCAGGGTATGGTTTGAATTCTCCCAATCTACACAATTTATTGGCTAACATATACAGGGTGTCCGCCGGGAAGGTATACTACTTTATTTGTTTATGATTTTTAATTAAATGAAAGAGAATGGATCTTATATTGATAAATGTTTTATTTAATGTCGGCAATTATGTATGGAATACAATATCAGATAAATGTCCGCCTCTGTTAGCCTCACAAATGCGAGCCCTTTTGAGCACATTTTTCATTCTCACACATTCTCACACATTTCACGCGGTATTTCATTAATTTCATCACGAATATTTTGTTTGGGTTGCTCAAGCGTTTCTGGTTTGTTTGCATAAGCCTTGCTTTTTAGATATCCCCACAAAAAGAAGTCCGGAGCAGTCAAATCAGGCGACCGTGGAGGCCAATCAACATCACCATTTTTTTAAATAACTTGTTGTGGAAAGAGTTCTCGCAGTAATTCCATTGTAATCCTGGCTGTATGCGATGTGGCACCGTCTTGTTGATACCACATGTTAATCAAGCCCAAAGTATGCAGTTGTGGCGTTAAAAATCACGATATCGCTCCCCATTCACAGTTACCGTTACGCCGTTTTCATTTTCAAAGAAGTAAGGTCCAATGATTCCTCCTGACCAAATTGCACACCAGACTGTCACTTTTAATGGATGTAAAGGTGACTGATGAATAATGTGAGGGTTTTCCATTGCCCAGAACCGACTATTCTGTTTATTCACATATCCATTTAAATGAAAATGTGCCTCGTCACTCATTATGATTTTTTCATGAAAATCGGGGTTGTCATGGGCGAGCTGTAACATCCTATTGACACGATGGTTTATCGAATATTTTTCCATAATAAATTTGCCACGTGTCTACTTCACGACTGTCAAGTATGAACTGTCAATACTAATATTCGCCTAAATGGCGGCAAAACAAAGTAGTATACCTTCCCGGCGGACACCCTGTATATGTGACATAACCTTGTGTAGAGCAGTTGTACAGTACACTTTTTTGGCGTTATTCGGAAACTTGTGTATTGTCGTAAGCAGTATTTTCCACCGACTTACTAGAATACCAAATGCGTTTACAATTATACGTCGTGCTCTAGATAACCTTTTGTTATATATTTCCTCTTTACTTGATAAATACATTCCAGGGTTGGGTTTCATCGGACTGGTTGTTAAAGTAAAAGCCAAATCTCTATCAGTATTAGGTAAATTCTTTGGCTCTTGTTTTTGAAGGCTTTTTACCTAATTCACTAGTATTGTAGATGCCTAAAATAGAGACAAAAATATTGCAAATATATTTGCACTATTTTAATAATTTGCGTAAATTATTACGCAAATTATCTCGTGATGTATTTGTCGCTGTAGGCCATTCTTATACTCGTTGGAAAGGGGGATTCATGTACTAAAAAAATTCTTTAGAAATTGTTTTGATTGATCGATTCAGTTGTGCGTTATGGCCTGAGGTAAACAAATTCGCAGTATTTTACAATTTTGCTTCGTCAAAGGCGAAAATGCAAGGCAGGCGGCTGAAATTGTGAATGGTATCCATGGTCCCGACACTGTCACAGCCAATCACGCTCAATTTTTCCACCACGCACTGGAAGGTGTATCGTCGAAAATCTCAATAAAATCGTGAAAGTTATCAGAGTAGACGGGCATGCGAGCTGTCGAGACCAGGAGCTGAAGATCGACCATAAAACAGTTTTAAACAATTTGCGTAAGGCTGGCTTTAAAAAGAACCTCGATGTTTGGGTGCCGCACGAGTTGGTGCAAACAAATTTAATGGGCCGTGTTTTCATTAGTGAATTCTTGGCAAAACAGAACGAAATTGAGCCATTTCACTAGCCAGCAACGAGAAATGGGTCACATATGACAATATCAAGTGGTGGCGGTCATGGTCGAACGATCATGGCCGGTTTTACTGTGTGTTTGGTGGGATTGGAATGGATCATCTACTATGACCTGCTGTGCTGTGGCCAAACACTTAATTTAGACCTCTACTGCCAGCAATTGGACCGACTGAAGGCAGCAATCGACCAGAAGCGGCCAGAATTAGCCAATAGGAGGGGCGTCTTGTTCCACCAGGACAAAATTTGGTTACCTCAGTTTATTTCTAAGGTGTTTTGGAAAAGCGGCGTACTGAAATTACCTGAAATGGCATCGAGTTATCGAAAAACGACGCATATTTGAGTAAAAATGAATGATTGTAGCCATGTTAAATAAATAAAGCCCCAAAACAAACTCAAATATAATGAATTTCTTTTACCACAACCTTATATTATGGCGGGAGAGATCGTTGGTCAAGATTACTTGACAGTATTGCTTTTCAAGATTTATATCTAAAGGCTACTCACGTGATCAACAACGATTTTTATATTGATGATATGCTTAACGGATGTGACAGTGTAGTCGAAGCAGTATTGATTAAAGATCAAGTAACGACAATCCTACAACTTCAGAAAATGTAAATCGAATTCATCGGTATTTTTGAGTATGAAATCAAGTATGAAATTGAAAACATTTCAGAACTAATCGAAGAATGTTCATATGGAACGCAGAAACGGATACATTCTCTTTCAAAGTACACCACAGTAATAGCAACGTAAATTGAACCAAGCGAAAAAGACTGCCCACATCAGCTAAAGTTTATGATCCTTTGGGGGGCTTGCACCAACTATAATACTTTTAAAATCCTATTGCAGAAAATCAAAATTACAAATCTCTCTGCTTAGACTAGAACTGTGTGGTGCAACGCTTCTATGTAAATCTCTGAAAAGGTGTATCGCATCGTTAGGATATGAAAAGATAAATATTTTTGCTTGGACATACTCAATGATTGTTCTTCATTGGCTGTCTGATGTTCCACGAAGGCATACCAGTTTCATTGGCAATATAACTTCATAATTCTAGATACCATCTCACGAAGCAAATGGCAACATGTACCGCTAGCACTTTCGACATCGCAGCAATGGTGGTGTGGCCCACAATGGTTAAGTGATCAAGAACAAAATTGGCCAAATATGTCAAAGTTCAAAGCAATAAATACTGATAATACGAGTATATCGTAGAAACGTTATTGGGTAAATTTTCTTCTTGATTCAAAGTAATAAAAATAATGGTCTACGTATTGAGGTTTATGTGGTTATACGTAGGAGGCACCACCAGAACCAACAAAGTATCGAAATTACACCATCTGAAATGAACGAAGCTGACGCCGTGCTACTTCGCAATATTAAAAGAATATCATTTAGCACTGAATGGCATTATCAGGAAAATTATTCACTTCCATCCGTTTATAGACTCAGCAGGATTACCATTGGGTGGCCAACTTTAAGAAATCATCTTAATCTTATTCTACTGGGCATTCCGTGATTTTACCAAAAAACCATAAAACTTGTCACCTGATAATTCGTGATATACGTATTAACCATATCCATGCAGGCGAGAGAGAAAACACATAGAGCGTTGTCAGAAACAAATATTGGATGATAGGTGCGCAATATTGGATCACAAAGTCGCGTCGAACAAAAAATGGCAGATTTACCAGCAGTAAGGTTGGTTTAGATTATGCGGGTCCACTGTATATTGAAATAAGCAAACGCAAAAATGCTGCAGTTGCTCTATTTGTATGCCTGATCATCAAAGCAGTTCATTTAGAGGTTGGTAACAGTCTCGTTAAACTGAGCCATAGCGGCACTCAAGTGATTCATTTCAAGAAAAGGGACACTGGAAAAGATGGGTGCTAAACAAGAACTTCAACAACTAAATTAATTAATCTCTGAATTTCTATTGCATAAGTTTGTATGGTTTCATTTTAGTCCACCATATGCCCCAACTTCGAGGAACTATGACAGACTATCGGTGAATCTTTTAAAAATCTTACTTTCGAAGAGGTCATTTAGATCGAAGCACTACTAAATTTAAGGCATTTGTGTAGAATAAACGATGATTCAGATGATTTGAAAATGCTGACACCTGCACATTCCATAGTCGGAAGCATTATCGCTAATTCCTGAACCAAGCTTAGCCGAAATCCCTCTAAACAAGTTGTCAAAGTGCCAAATTATTCAACAGCGACTTCAAACGTTTTGGAATCGATGGGCAATACTAGTTTTCTACATAGTTTACAATATTTCATTTTAAAGAAAAGTGCAGCGGGAACTTATCGTTTGTTTTTGGTAATTTACGGTGAACATGAGAACCATAGAATGGGTTAGACGACTTAAAAATGATGATTTTGGCATTGAAGATAAACAGCATGGCTGCAAAAGAAATTGATGATGCTGAATTGGAAACGTTATTGACTGAAGATTCTTCTCAAACACAATCAAAATTGGTTGTCGCATTAAATGTTGATCGATCGACTGTTGCAAAACATTTCTAAACAATCGGAACGGTTGAAAATGCTAGCAACTGGGTTCCAAATGAATTAAAAGAAAGAGATCTCGGGTGTTGAAAAATCATTTGTGACATACTGCTTCAAAGACAAGAAAGAAAAGGTTTTTTGCCTCGAATAGATACTGGAGCTGAAAAATGGATTTATTATGAGAATCCCAATGTTGAAAGACGAGAAATGTGTAGCGAACCATAATAATTCGTTAAGGCATTGTGATTATACTTTGTATGTAAGTTCAAAGTATTTTCAAAATTTTTGTAGTCTGATGAGACAACAAGAATTTTGTATTTGGATATGAACGCATCCTTGAACGTTTTTTATATTCTGTCAAAGTCAAAACGTCAGTCAAGGTTAACACTTTTATCATGGCGAAGTTTACGAACGGGCTACGTTTGGAAAGTATTAAAAACTACTACCGCAATTTTGAGTCGGTGGCCGCAACTTTAAGAGTGCTTATTCCAATTTTCGGTCGTAGTAAACGTCCCACCCTGTATGTGTGTGCTATAGTAGATAAAATCGAGTAAGCTCATTTTTGGCCTAATGGCTTTGTCAGTAAAAGCAAAATATGCGTTATTGGACAACAACGCCAAGAAACCTACATGAGTACTTCAAGAGACTCCATTACATCCACAAAAAGGGACCATGTGGTGTGGATTTCATGCTGGAGGTGTGATTGGACCATACTTTTTCAAATCGCTATCGTGCCATGTTGGAAGACTATTTATGACCAGAATTGGATCGACTTGACATCATTGATATGTGACTCTAGATGGAGTGGTGCCACATGCCACAATCAAACAATAGATATACTGAAGGGGAAGTCCGATACCGTGTAATCTTGAAAATGGTCCGGTCGAATGGCTTCCTCGGTCATGCGATTTAACGTCGCTGGATTTTTTTTATGAGGTTACATGTTAACAATGGCCGATTTCTGTGAAAGAGTGGTTGATAATTGGCCCTAAAAACTCGATCGCTGCAAATGTGCTTGCGGTGCTCGAACTAGATCGAACTCCATAGTTAAATGTAACATGTGAACTGCACCTGCAATAAATTTCGGCCCAATTTATCAATTTGTCTGTATTCAGAATAATGCAAAATTTCATGCTATTATCTACATTAATTAAGCATTTAAAATTTACAAGAAATTGCGAACAATTGTATTGTACCAAATTAATCAATTCTTAAATCTGGCGAACAAACAAGATTACTAAATCGAAGTTTTCACAGAGTATATTTTATAAAATCATTATTAAATCTGTGCAAAATTGTATTTAGTAAATTCTGCATACATAACTAAAATTACAAATTACAAATATAGCAAACATCTTTAATTTGGTTGGTTCACATTTGTCTTTATTTCTGTGCACAACTAAATAACTATACAATCATTCATCAACATTTTCCGAATTTCAACTGTAATTTCATTCTAAAAGTCCATTAGAATAATTCTATCAAAGCTTCCATCGGCTGAGTTCTTCACTTCTGTAGTTTGAAATTTAGACAAATTTTATTGTTTCAATTTAGTTTAGTTTAGTTGGGATTGCAAAGCCAGCACACTGCGTTTTAAATATGCTAGTGCCATCTTCGGTTGACTGATATGAACTAATGGTCAATTTAGTTTAGTCAGTAATTTAGTCGAAGAAAATGCTGGTAGGCACACAATATTAATGTGAAATAGAGAGACCAAATAATATTTTATAATAAATTTCCTATCCGGCATTGATATATTTATATAATACGGTCCGTTGCTTACGCACACGAAGAACAACCAAATTATGAGTAAGAATACAAATAAAATATCCATTAGAACAAGATAATTTGTCACCTTCAACTCAGTTATTAATCATAACGGAACAATAAACTAGATTGTAACTAATTCATTTCACTGGCAATAAACAGTACATGCAATTACCTTGGAAAAACTCGAAATGTTAACGAACGGCGAGACTCGATAACAAAAATATTTATTTCTTAATTTCCATAATGTTCTCTTTTGTTGTTAACCCTTAAATACCCATTATAACTAAAAAGAAACATCTATGTTTTTCAATATCATATTTCCGGGTAAATCACCTAAATTAGAACGTAACCAGTTTTTTCTGTTAAATACTTTTCATTCTCTCATTATACTCGTAACCTGCTAAACAAGTTTAAAACTACCCGTCATACAATAGTTCACAAACGAATCGATTTTGCAGCTCAACAACGAACCATGGACGGTGTTCCTATCCCAAGAGAATTAAACTTTTTAGCGAAGTATTCGTTCTCATAATGTTCACTTTTAATGATACGCAAACGTAACACTTTTGCGATTCAATAACGCAAATCCTATTAAAATTAGACCCTGTTAAAGTTAGCCGATACTTTCCAGCCGAAAGTAAAAAAAATCGATAATGCAGATAGTGTCTTTGCTATCTCAGCCGAAAATACAATATGTTATGTCAAATATTAATATGCATCAGCCGATATTTTTCAGCCGACATTTCTCAGCCGACAATTTTCAGCCGATATTTCTCAGCCGATATTTTTCAGCCGAAAATGTTTTTTTACCACAAAAATTGTGGTACAAACAACAAACTACAACAAAAAAAAATCAACTGAAACCATTTAAAAAATCAAAAAATATAGGTCAATTTTCATGTGGGGAGTCCGGGAGAACTCGATTGAATATATCACACACACAAAATTTGAAAATTTCTAAATATTGACCGTTTAAAGTGTCATGGTTAAAATTTGAATGGTTTAAAGTGTCATGGTATTTCCAACCATATAAAGTATATAAAGTACATGGTCAAAATTCAAAAATGTATAAAAACTTTAAGTTTAAAGTGTTATGTCTGGAAAAGGTCTTATTTGAATCGGTTTGTCGATGGTTATCGCTGGAAAATTTTCCAGGTCAAGTTTCATGTTGGGAGTTCGGGAAAATTGAAGGCAGTGAAATACACGTGCAAATTTCAAAAATTTCTAGAAACTTAACGTTTAAAGTGTTATGTCTGGAAAAGATTTTATTTGAATCGGTTTGTCGATGGTTATCGCTGGAAATCTTTCCAGGTCAAGTTTCATGTTGGGAGTTCGGGAAAATTGAGGGGAGTGAAATACACGTGCAAATTTCCAAAATTTATAGAAACTTAACGTTTCAAGTGTTATGTCTGGAAAAGGTCTTATTTGAATCGGTTTGTCGATGGTTATCGCTGGAAAATTTTCCAGGTCAAGTTTCGTGTTGGGAGTTCAGGAAAATTGAGGGGAGTGAAATACACGTGCAAATTTCCAAAATTTATAGAAACTTAACGTTTCAAGTGTTATGTCTGGAAAAGGTCTTATTTGAATCGGTTTGTCGATGGTTATCGCTGGAAAATTTTCCAGGTCAAGTTTCGTGTTGGGAGTTCGGGAAAATTGAGGGGAGTGAAATACACGTGCAAATTTCAAAAATTTGTAGAAACTTAACGTTTAAAGTGTTATGTCTGGAAAAGGTCTTATTTGAATCGGTTTGTCGATGGTTATCGCTGGAAAATTTTCCAGGTCAAGTTTCATGTTGGGAGTTCGGGAAAATTGAGGGGAGTCAAATACACGTGCAAATTTCAAAAATTTGTAGAAACTTAACGTTTAAAGTGTTATGTCTGGAAAAGGTTTTATTTGAATCAGTTTGTCGATGGTTATCGCTGGAAAATTTTCCAGGTCAAGTTTCATGTTGGGAGTTCGGGAAAATTGAGGGGAGTGAAATACACGTGCAAATTTCAAAAATTTCTAGAAACGTAACGTTTAAAGTGTTATGTCTGGAAAAGGTCTTATTTGAATCAATTTATCGATGGTTATAGCTGGAAAATTTTCCAGGTCAAGTTTCATGTTGGGAGTTCGGGAAAATTGATGGGAGTGAAATACACGTGCAAATTTCCAAAATTTGTAGAAACTTAACGTTTAAAGTGTTATGTCTGGAAAAGGTCTTATTTGAATCGGTTTGTTGATGGTTATCGCTGGAAAATTTTCCAGGTCAAGTTTCGTGTTGGGAGTTCGGGAATATTGAGGGGAGTGAAATACACGTGCAAATTTCCAAAAATTGTAGAAACTTAACGTTTAAAGTGTTATGTCTGGAAAAGGTCTTATTTGAATCGGTTTATCGATGGTTATCGCTGGAAAATTTTCCAGGTCAAGTTTCATGTTGGGAGTTTGGGAAAATTGAGGGGAGTGAAATACACGTGCAAATTTCAAAAATTTGTAGAAACTTAACGTTTGAAGTGTTATGTCTGGAAAAGGTCTTATTTGAATCGGTTTGTTGATGGTTATCGCTGAAAAATTTTGCAGGTCAAGTTTCATGTTGGGAGTTCGGGAAAATTGAGGGGAGTGAAATACACGTGCAAATTTCAAAAATTTGTAGAAACTTAACGTTTAAAGTGTTATGTCTGGAAAAGGTCTTATTTGAATCGGTTTGTCGATGGTTATCGTTGGAAAATTTTCCAGGTCAAGTTTCATGTTGGAAGTTCGGGAAAATTGAGGGGAGTGAAATACACGCGCAAATTTCAAAAATTTGTAGAAACTTAAAGTTTAAAGTGTTATGCCTGGAAAAGGTCTTATTTGAATCGGTTTGTCGATGGTTATCGCTGGAAAATTTTCCAGGTCAAGTTTCGTGTTGGGAGTTCGGGAAAATTGAGGGGAGTGAAATACACGTGCAAATTTCAAAAATTTGTAGAAACTGAACGTTTAAAGTGTTATGTCTGGAAAAGGTCTTATTTGAATCGGTTTGTCGATGGTTGTCGTTGGAAAATTTTCCAGGTCAAGTTTCATGTTGGGAGTTCAGGAAAATTGAGGGGAGTGAAATACACGTGCAAATTTCCAAAATTTGTAGAAACTTAACGTTTAAAGTGTTATGTCTGGAAAAGGTCTTATTTGAATCGGTTTGTCGATGGTTATCGCTGGAAAATTTTCCAGGTCAAGTTTCGTGTTGGGAGTTCGGAAAAATTGAGGGGAGTGAAATACACGTGCAAATTTCAAAAATTTGTAGAAACTTAACGTTTAAAGTGTTATATCTGGAAAAGGTCTTACTTGAATTGGCTTGTCATTGGCTATCGCTGGAAAATTTTCCAGGTCAAGTTTCTTGTTGGGAGTTTGGGAAAATTGAGGGGAGTGAAATACACGTGCAAATTTCAAAAATTTCTAGAAACTTAACGTTTAAAGTGTTATGCCTGAAAGAGATCTTATTTGAATTGGTTTGTCGATGGCTATCGCTGGAAAATTTTCCAGGTCAAGTTTCATGTTGGGAGTTTGGGAAAATTGAGAGGAGTGAAATAGACGTGCAAATTTCAAAAATTTGTAGAAATTGAACGTTTAAAGTGTTATGTCTGGAAAAGGTCTTACTTGAATTGGTTTATCGGTGGTTATCGCTGAACAATTTTTTAGGTCAAGTTTCATGTATATGGTTTTACGTACTTTATATACATATTATATGCATAAGAAACTTATAAATTAATATCGGTATTTTAGTTTTAATTGTAGTTTATTACGACTGTATATATATTTTCGGCTGATTTTGTAGGTTAGTCACTATCGGCTAGGATATTTGAATTAAATATATAGTTTGTTTAACTTTCGGCTGATGTAGTCAAGACACTATCTGCATTATCGATTTTTTCACTTAGACTATAATTAGAAGAAGACTCGTCTGGCAACTTTCGGCTAACTTTAACAAGGTCTCTTAGACTATAATTAGAATTTATGTTAAAGTATACGTCACAGCATTATACAACATAAACATTTATTGGGGAGTTGGAGGACTAAGGGCTCCCCATAAAATAATGAGCATGGGGATCCCTTCGGCCTCCGATTCCCCAATAAATGTTTATGTCGTATAATGCTCTGATGTATCCTTCAATTTAAAAGCTATTCATTTTCAGGAGCCATGCTCAAACTAATCCGATACAGAATTAAAATCAATTACTTATTTCGTTTTATTTTACTTTTTTAGGTTGACAGTAATATTTTTCGTTAATGATAGTATCACGACAGATTTATTTTTGGGCTGATATTAAAACATGGCGGTTTTTCTTTCGTTGGCAGATTAATTATTGGGTTGGCATTTATAAAATAGAGTCTTTTTAAACATTTTTGTTCTGACACTTGCCTATAGTCAAATTCTGTATATTTTAGTATTGGCATAGACTTTTTTTGGGTTAGAATTTGGGGCAACTTCACATACATAGTTGAACAGGGACACATGCCACATGCGATACGAATAGCAACGCAATCTTCGTATTCTTAGTGTAAGATAAATTTATGTAACGTAATTTTAAGTTAGTTGTAATCTTGACTTGAAACATAAATATTGTCAATAAAATTTAATAAAACATTTTAAATAATAAGTGAATAAGAATTTTGTTAACTTACATGCAAAATGACCTTGGGCATTTAAGGGTTAAGTGGTAAAAAGTAAAAAGTTTAAAATTTGCGGTACTTATACGAACCAAGGTGCCTAAGCGAAATGTAATGTAAAAGTTGTTCACACCAAAACTATTTTGTTACGCCCTTCTTAATCTCTTCATTTTACCAGTTGACATTGAATTTAAAAGGCCATACCGTAAAACAGACATATTACACGATGTACATGATGAACTTGAGACTTCCTATATAGCGTGACACAAAGAAATTTCCTGGGTATGGCGTGCAGGGTGTGAATATAGTTTGCTGCAATTGTATCCGGTAAGCATTATGCAATTTATGTGATGTTAATACTAAAAAAATGCAACACTAATCGGCGGAGTACAATTACAATTATTTTGAAAGTCTTACGTTGATATTTTTGTGTTTAAATTTTAATCTTAATCTCCCTCTACATACCCTAGAAACCGCTCGTTATATACGCTATACTATTTAGACGACGTACAAGAAAACTATAACTAACTTATTTTGTTCAATTAATATGCAATTGGAAGGTTAAAATGAAATAAAACAAAACTAAAAAAATTTAAAAAGAAAAAAATTGCACATAACTTTCGAACTATAAAAGCATAAACCGGGGATTAAGGCAGTTCAGTTGATGGTTGGACACAGTGGTTTTATAATAAAGACATAAAATTGTGAAGCATAATTAATAAATATTTTTAGTGAGCAAAATGATTGGATTAAAATTGGTATGTGTGCTAAAATGTTCCGCAAAAGCAAAAAAAGCTAAATTTGGGCGGCATTTAATTTGTTAACCTTGAAGATTGTGTTAAATGAAATGGAAAGTTGTTTTTTTTTTCTGAAAGTCGGAAGAAAATTTGGTTCTGAACTACGTTGTGGTGACCTTGTGATTATGTAAATTTTGTCAAAAGTGGAAATTTATTGTGTGTGTTCTGTGCGTGCAACCGAAAAATCAGGATATATTTTCAGCATTTGCACCCTGCGTACCACATCTAATATATTAGATTTCCTTTGTTCTGTTAGAAAAAAAATTAACTGTAATCGGTGTGGTGTAACATTTTACCAGATATACACCGCGGTAATTGGATAAGAGGCGGTGGATAATTATGTATAGATACAAGTTATTGAAACCTAGTTATTTTATACGAGCACGTATATATAGTTTATCTCGGACAAAAAATCATTTCACTTTTGTTGTGTATATGCGCGCGGTTCAACACAAAACATGATTTTAGGGGACAACAAGTATTTAGAATTGTGTAACAATAAAGTACAACCACGAAATTATGATTGATTAGTTTTTATATTGTAAAGTGCCTCGCAGTTATATGCCAACAGTTTATATATTTCATCGTATATACTGTATCCGGAATGAATTAGACCTTGATAAGGGCGTTTTATGTGAAAGTGATTTAAAGTGCTGGAATGTTACGGTGCGATTACATCAGCATAGTTTTATGTGCAGATTTTCTCGAAATAATGTACATACAATAATTTTCTCACACTGTGCGCACGAGTTCAAGTTCATTTCTAAGTGTATACGAGTACACGACACAATTAATTTTTCATGGCTTTTCTTTGAAAGTTTTTGTTCGATTTAAAAGATATCAAATTAAAAAAAAAAAGTTTATTAATAAAATAGTCACGTTTCGTATGCAGCACTTTCACTCGTATATAGGGCCCTCGATTTTTATAGTGATTTGTATTTAATCCGAAACTCGTTAATTTTCGATAAATATAGCGGCCATGTGTATCATATAATAGAATTGCGAACGATGGCCCAGCTCGGATAAAAGGTCATCCATAAAATTTTACTCGATATATAAATTTTATTGTCTGTGTACACAAAGATTTCTATTTCTTACATCATTACGTGCTTAATGTGGTATTAGATTTTTTATTTTATTTTATATATGTTAAAAATATTATTTATTTCTAATAAAATCTAAGACCAAAATTTTTTGTTACGATCGAATAAATATCAGTTATTTTTATTATTATTATTATTATTATTACATTTTTGTTGCTGATATTTCATAACACAAATTACATATTATATAAGAAAGTAGGTACTGAGGAGATTATAATCTGTTTGTGTGTGTGTAACACAAATTGTATATTTCTTAAGGCGATGGTGTTAAACGATGTAAATTACGTGTGAAAAATACACGATGGTAATGAGTTATTGTGTTAGTTTGCGCGCGCCTTAATCACCGCTGTATTTACACAACGCATCCAAACACCGACAAAAACATTTTTACAAAAATAATTATAATTAAAAATTAGAACACTTCTCAGAGACACAACAGCAACAAAAAAAAAAAAGCCTTCATCAGCATAATATTTAAACCCACAGCACCGCAACATAATAAAACGTTGGCAAGGGGGATGAGAACTTACATAAAATTGTTCGCTTTTCTCACTGTGCTTGTGGTTATGGATTTTAGGTTTTATAATATTTTTTCGTTTCACCTAAAAAATAAAAAGTTGAACGAAAATTTCAATTTCATTTCAATTTTTTAGTATATATTGTATCAAACGAACGTGACTTAAATTATATTTTGTAAATTATTTAGATGAAAACATAAAACTTTATTTCTTATTTGTCTTATTTTATGTGCGCTAGGCCATATACATAATTATTCGATAACATACATACACTTTTAAAGCGTGATTTAACAAAATCTATAGCTTTACACATGTACACCCCCCTGTATATAAAAAACCAGATAAAGATCTCTGAAAATTGAAAAACGATTCCTGGAAAATCGTTTTAATGCTGTGTACCTATTTACCTTTTTGTTTTATTTGCAAATTATTTCAGGGCATTTAGATGTTTTGAGAATTTAATTCGTATACATACGTGGTATGTCTTCCTACTCGTATACTCGTATATGCGATGTGAACATACTTAATTTATATCCTAAACACGTTTAGGTGGCTTTCGGTGGAATCGAATATAAAGTTTTAGAATCAAAGCGGATTAAATATGGGCATTTTGATGTATGTGGAAAGTTAAATTGCATTTTGTATATAGAAAGGGTTTAAATTTATAGGCAAAGAGTACAAGTGCGTTTACTTCTACCGTTTTTAATATTTTTCATATTTCTATCTGTATTTTCTCACGAGTTCTTAATGCTTTATCCATAATGCTTTATCCATATCCGGTGTCTTACATTATTTTTTTAAAATTTGATATTGAACATCAGGGTCCGCCTTTTTAGCCCCCCCTCCCCATCTAAAGATTTTGACAAAAATGATGATTAAATTCGTTTGGTCAGTTAACGGTAAATAAATAATGAAAAACTCAAAAATAAATCCCGGATAGCACGAAATTGCAAGAAATTCATACCGTTTTTATCAAATTTTATTAGGAAATCGTCAGGTCAGGATTGTTCAACACATTTTGGTGTCAGGTTACCAAAGGATCATTTTTTAAAATGAGAAAACAAAATTAAAATTGTATTAATTCAATAAAATCAGGTTCGTCGCTTATTTGGGAATTTCATTTTACAAAGTTAAATAATAAAACCAATTGGAATATACGGATTGGTAATAGGATGATAGGATAAAAATTGCTGCAAAGGGACAGGTCATAGGTCATCCCTACATACTGATTTATTGCGAGAATTTGATAAAATCCGAAAGAAGACGGCGCAATCGAAATGTTCGGGTCTGGAAAGTTGACCAATACTAATAATTTTATATTAGTAAAATTGTGTATGTCGTTGAGGATTGATCACTAGTTGTTTTCGGTTAGTCATTCCTACGTGACGATTTATTGCGAAAATTTGTGCAGAATTAATTTTTCCTCACAATTTGAAGTTTTCGAGTTTGGAGAGCAAAACAATGCCACCAATTTTATAAATCCAACGATCGGGATCGTTTGGTCAATTTTCATTGAGGATTGGTTACTATTCATTTTCATTTGATCATCCCTATGTAATGTTTTATTGCGAGAATTTGTTAACAACTATTCATATTTGCACAATTCGAAGTGTTCGGCTCTGAAAAATTGACCAACACTAATAATCATTTAAATCAAACGTTCGAAATCGATTGGTCGATTATCGTTTAAGATTGGTCACTAGTTGTTCTCGTTTGGGCATCCCTACTTAGTAATTTGTTAAGAAAATTTGTAGGATTTATAAAATTATTATTATCGTTCAAGGTTTCAGCTCCGAAAACTTCGAACCGTGCGAAAATGCTGAGTTTTAACGAATCTTCGCAAAGGATGACCAACCGAAAACAATTAGTAAACAATCTTCAACGATAGTCGACCAAATTATTTCGACCCTTGGATTTATAAAATTATTAGTATTGGTCAACTTTCCAGCCCTGAGCACATCGAATCGTGCGGAAGTGATAAAGTTTTAACGAATTTCCGTAATAAATCATTATGTAGCGATGACCTAACGAAATCAACTAGTGACCAATCCTCAACGAGTTATGAAGAACCTAAAAATTGAACTGATTTTATTTTATTTCTTCCACTTTAGATACGATTCTTTGGAAAAAAATATATTTCTACCCTAATGGTATATTCCAATAGGATTTGTTATTTAATTTTGTAAAATGAAATTCCCAAATAAGCGACGAACCCGATTTTATTGAATTAATACAATTTTGATTTTATTGTTTTGCACTAAAAAATGACCCATTGCCGACCTAATGCCTTAAATGTGTTGAATAATCCTGACCTAACGATCACCTAACGAAATTTGATAAAGACGGTATGATTTTCTTGTAATGAGGTGCTATCCGGGAAATTTTTTTTTGGATTTTTAATTATTTATTTACCGTTTAATCGCTGACCAAATGAATTTAATCATCATTTCTGTCCAAACCTTTAGATGGAGTGCTAAAATGGAGGAACCCCATTTTTTATTGAAATTTAGTGTCGACACTTAGACTATTTATTGATTGATTGGAATGTATAACTGAACAATTATTAAGTCACAGCTTAATCAGCATTCTGAAATGGTAAAAATATTAATGTAAACTATAATGATTTCACTTGAATGTAAACTCTTATTGAAATTCTAATAATATTGTAGGTAATTTGATAGAAGTCTCTTATCATTAATTAATGAAAATATATTAAAAAATAATCCCCCTTTAGGGTGGAATTGAATCTAATATTATTAAACAATTATAAAATATAAATTAGATTTAATTTTTTCTATTGCAATAAAAATGATTTAAAATTGTAAAAACACGAAATACTAAGTTTACCGAACTACTAAACGTTCACCACGAGCACGTTTGCAGAGTTGATCCTTTGGTTAAAATTTTCGAACATTTCGAAATAATTGGGGTTCTATCTCACGTATGACGCGTTTGATATTAGATTTGAAACCTTCGATTGATTGTCTGTTATTCTCATAAACTTACCATTCAGATAGCCTCACAAAAAATAATCATATGGTGTCAGATCACACGTTCTTGGTGGGAATCTCTTTCTCAATAATCGCCGTCCTGTTGAAACCATAAGTCATATCATTAAATATTGGTTATAAAGTTCGCCTTGTCTTCGTTGTGGACAAGTTAAATTGTGAAATCATGAAATCGATAAAAATTGGTTTTCTGCAACACTTTTTCACGAACGACTTGAACGAGCACGTGTTGTTGTCGTTATGTTTGCTACTTAACCAGTGTACTGTGTAATCAGGATATAAAATTTTCTTTAAATCCATTTTTCGACATCCATGGCAACACTAAACTATCATTGTCATTGAGGTTACTATCTTAAGACCGATAAATGTCACTACCGCGACAGTAAACAGTGTCGTGATACTTTTGCGTATTTTCAATACATCTTCCCATTGCTTAGCAGCCTAATCAGATCCAAACTACATTTATATGAAGCTAACCCGTTATTCAGCCAGAAAACCTGATAGCAACACTAAGCTATCACTATCGGGAGAGTTTTCTATCCTGAGTTTTCTAGCCTGAAAAATATCACTATCGCGACAGTAAAAAGTGTCATGATACTTATAACATTCAGCCCGAAATTTTTAAAATGATTTTTATGTATTTTTAAGTTATCCTTAAATTGGTGGCGTCAGACAGCAGTAACCTCAGCTGAAAATGACAATGCATGAAGTTAGCATAAATTTTCAGCTCGAAATTGTTGGTTCTTTGATTTAATCGTTTGAAATGTTGACCGAGAGAAATAAAGGGTGTTTTTTTAAGAGGTTGCCGATTTTTTTTTTGAATAAAACACATATAAAATTATGAAATGACCAAAATTTTTTTTTATTTGGTAGATAATTTTTTGGCATTTAACATTTAAACACAATTTCTGGCATATGGCTACCACGACTATTTTTCACAAATGTCATTCTGGAGGTCCAATTTTCCAGCACTTTTTCAAGCATTTGAGGGCGTATGTCAGCAATGACACGTTGAATATTGGTTTCCAAAGCGTCAATCGATTGAGGTTTATCCACATAAACCAATGACTTCACGTATCCCCACAAAAAGTAATCGAGTGGCGTCAAATCGCACGAACGCGGAGGCCAATTCACCGGACCATTTCTCGAAATAATGTTGTCGTTGAAAGTTTCTTTCAATAAGTCGATTGTTTCACGTGCTGTATGGCAAGTGGCACCATCTTGTTGAAACCACATTTCATTCATATCCATATCTTCAAGATTTGACAACAAAAACTCATTTAACATGGTTCTGTATCGATTTCCATTCACGGTAACGCGTCGACCTTCCTCATTTTTAAAGAAATATGGACCGATGATCCCACCAGCCCATAGACCGCACCAAACAGTACATTTATCAGGATGCATTGGTAATTCTAGAACGGCGTGTGGATTATCTTTGCTCCAAATGCGACAATTTTGTTTGTTGACGTATCCATTTAACCAAAAATGCGCCTCATCACTGAAGAGAATTTTACGGTAAAAAAATGGATCTTCGTTCAATTGATTTAACGACCAATCACTGAATTCACGGCGCAAACGATGGTCGTGTGGCTTTAATTCTTGCACCAATTGAATTTTGTATGGCACCAAACCCAAATCTTTACGTAAAATTTTCCATAAAGTCGATGGACAAAGTCCAATTTGCTGAGCACGACGACGAATCGATAAATTGTCGTTTTCTTCGACACTGGCCTCAACGACAGCAATATTTTCTTCTGTACGAACTCTTCTCATTCTTGTCGGTGGCTTGGCATCCAAAAGAGTGAATGTAGACCGAAATTTGGTAATTACGTTCTTTATGGTGGTCTCTGACGGACGTTATAAACCGAGAGACTTTCAAAAAATTTGATCTGGAATTATCTGGATACAGTCGGTTGAATATCGCTTCTCAGGAAATTCACGAGCACTTGATATATATTATCAATTGAAATAACTGTAACCAGATAATTCCAAATATAATTTTTTTTAAATACCACAGTTTTGTAGTCAAAATTTCAATGAATTCGGTGGTACACGTCAAGTGCCCGTTAAATGCTTGTGAGGCGATATTAAACCGACTATAACCAGATAATTCCAGATAGAAATTTTCCGAAAAGATCTCACTTTTGTAGTCAAACTTCAACGATTCCAGTGTTGAAAAGTCTATTGAGATAATTCTATATTGAATTCTTCTGCAAACATCTTAGTTTTGTAATCAAAACTTCAACGAATTCTGTGGTGTACGTGAAGCGCTCATAAATCGCCCACCTGATAAACCACAAGGAACTATATCTAGACAATTTCAGATCAATTATAATTATTAATAAATTGTAGTCAAAATTTCAACGAATCCTATGGTCCTATGATGCACGTCAAGTGCTCGTGATATTTAAACGATTTTATCCACATTATTCCAGATTTAATTTTTCTAAAAATATCTCAGTTTTGTAGTCAAAACTTCAAACATCCCTGTCAAGTGAACGTGAATCGCTTGTGATGCTATATTTAACAGACCATATTCAGATAACTACAGGCGGAGTTGTGTTTATATTCTAAACCTTACCACTAGAAAACTTTTTCCAAATGCCTAAATTGAGGTTTGAAATTGTTGTACACTGGGTTTATCGTTTTTCACATAAAAATTTCCCAAATCAATAATAACTGTTGTTTCAATATTTACCATCCCATCCTAAAATTCGAGGACTCTGAGCAATGAAAATAATAAAATAGATCAATTATTGGGTAGCAGTACAGTGGGTGTTCGATCAAATCGAATTATAGCGCCAATCTTGTGCGGGCAAATTGCATATTAAATTGAGGAAATTCCCCAAAAATCATTTTCATCAAATGCAAATCATACTTTGGTTTTGAAAGTGCAGTAATGCCATCTATAGGATAGTAGATTAATAATAGTTACGCTAATCGAAACTGGTTTAATTAGCATTTTTTTTGTTTAATTTCAGTTTTTGTTGTTGTTTGGCTTTTAACAACAACTGGTTGGTTTTCTGAAATTTAAGCAAGGATAATATTTTTTGATTATAACAGAAAATTTTACCGAACGTTCCTTAAGCTTAATTTTCCGCTTTAGTAATCCAGGGTGGTGTATTCGAGATCTATGTAAAACATTCGTGGCAAAAGAAAGTCGGGTATTGGCCACAACATATAGTCACCCCTCCAATTTTTATGTTGAATTAATTCTGTGTGCTTAATGAATGGTTTTATGGGAAGTTAGAACATACTGTCATGTTGAATAGATTTTATACATATGACTCGTCCAATCCTGATTTAAGGCCATGTCGGATTAATCTAAGGTATTCGTTACTCTATTTTAATGAAATTCATGTTGTATGATGAATTTGAACTTTTAAAATTAAGTTTGGATAACGATTACTGAAGCTCAAAACATATTAAGAAATTTTTGAAAATGGCATTGCCGAATAAAATTTCTGTAACGCATCCATAATGGATGGTATAAATTGGGCTCTCACCAGGTAATGTAAAATTTGATTGATAGTTCAAGAGCAAAATTATGATTGGTGACACGAAAAATAAAACACAACTTCGATTGCTCAGCAGACGATTTATTATCGATAGAATTATAAACGATCTGAAATGAATGTGATGCATTTATGAACGAGGAGCAAAAACAGCAGAAGCTGTTATCAACATTGAAATTCCTTCTCTCCTTATTTTAGTAAAAATATAAGAAATTTTGCTCCGATTGTGATATGTTTTACCAATCGAATTGTCGGTAATGATTGAAATCCGTTCGTGTATAAAGCTTATGATTATTCGAACGTTGGATCAACTCGGTAATTTGAAATGTGAGAGAAAAATTCTTTCAGGATCACAATCATCCAAGTTGCGATACTACTGTCTGATTTAACTATAGCACAAATATATTTTAGAAACTAAATAGGATACTAACTAATTTTCTTTACACCTCAAGTCAACTCCACACATTCTAAGGATTATGAAGGGTCGCTTATTGACTTAACAATTTCATCCAGTTTCCGACGGTAGCTGATCACAAACGTATGGTGGCTCATTTTAATATCAATTTCAATTGTATTTCCGAATATACATGTTCCGTAAGCACTTGAATTTGACCGAAAATGACATTGATAATTTCAGCTGCAAAACGTTCCCAATGTCAACTTGAAAGTCATTCTAACCACTAAAACCAAGAATCGAACGAAATTCCAGGATAATTAAAATGTGTTCAAATTCTTTCATCGGAAAGTCAATGGTGTTCTGAAGTAAGCTGGAAAATCGTATATCTAAACAAAGTTTGATCCAATTATGGGCTTCAAGTTACTGTAGAATAACAGCCATGATAAGGGATTGTACAAAGATTATTATGAAACCAATGAGAATTGGTATGATGCCAATATAAATAAACTTTTCGAATCTTTGATTTCCAATCGCTATAATCAGCCGAACAATATATTTTTAGTTTTATCTACAGACACCGAACGATACTTCGATCATTTGCTAGATGAAGACCGAGCACTGAAAGCTTTGTTGCTCCAAACACTTAATCAGTAGGCTGTGGTGACATTCCATTCAAATTTCTCTAAACTTATGTTTCAGCTTTATTGTCAATTCTGGTCCATTTGTTCAATGATATAATTTGGTCTCATTATTAAAATCTTCGAAAGTTGCTGGCAGAACAAATCGAACATCACCTTCTAACCAATAAAACGCTATCTAATCTGATGTTAGGCACTTTCAAGAGCTTGCATTGATAGGGGAACGTTTTGCTGAAGTTTGGTTCTATTAGACATATTAGAAGCTTTGGGAAGGAAAAGCTAATCAATGAATTTAAAGTTTCTTTGTGGCTCCCGGAATCATTTTTTTCGGTTCGATCGATTTTAATAAAAGTTGTTTCTAATGTCAGAAATGGATTGCAATGAGTCCCGTGGGTAACTGCAGCGGGGAAACTTTCGAATTTCAAAATGTAACTTTGCATACCGATTAAACCCAATTTGTGCTAATTAGTGCTCACGGGAAAAAATTAGTGCTAGTCCAGGAGCCAAAAATGGGAAAAGAAAATTTTAAATTTCGCTTGAAAGATGGAATAAATAAAACCCGATTTCTAGAAAAGACCAGAATTAATTAACTTTAAAACTTTCTAAAGGCTTAGCGGCCTAGATTGGTTTCTAGAACACTTTTTGTTAGACAATTGTTGATTCAACGGTCGTTGTTGTTCAATGGAATTGGGCCAATTCTGGATTAGCACAAATTCAGCCACTATATATTTAGGATGCTAATGAACATATCTGACAGGAATATACTATCTGAATTGCTTATGACTTGGACTTTAGAACATTTAACTTCTGTTGTTTAATTTGTTGTTCAACACAAATATTATTAGAACATTATATCTCTGTTTTTTTTAAATATAGTATCTTTCAGGGGCTAGTTTGGGTTTCCTCGATTTATGAATGAAATTTTATGAAAACCATATTTCTATGATAAGCACAAATTTCATCAGTTTAGCGGCCTTTAGAAAGTTTTAAAGTTAGACTTAAATTAATTCTGGTTTTTTCTAGAAATCGGGTTTTATTTATTCCGTCTTTTAGGCGAAATTTGAAATTTTCTTTTCCCGTTTTTTTTGGCTTCTGGTTTTTCCCGTGAGCACTAATTAGCACAAATTGAGCTTAATCGGTATGCAAAGTTTCATTTTGAAATTCGAAAGTTTCCCTGCTGCAGTTACCCATGTCGATGAGTCCTGATTTCAGGAAACTCCGTTTCGGAAGTTTTTAGTACGGCAGTTTTGAAAGAAAGGAAACAGTCATTTTGAACCATTTTGCGTAATGTTGCACCATGTTTCGTCATATTGCACCATGTTGCATTATGTTGCACGATCTTGCTTGTTATTGCACACAACATTGTGAAATGTTGCATCATGTTGCGTCTTATTTTACTATGGAGCCTGATGTTGCATCATGTTGACGGATATTGTGAATGTTCGTTCCACTATGTTGCGTTATGTTATCCTTGGGGCCTTCTTTTAATTTTTTATTTAGCTTGCACGATTTTGATAAAAATTTTTGTGCGATAGGGTTCAAACGCAAAGATCATGGAGTTCTGATTTGTGCTCGTTGCACCATGCTGCATGCTGTTGCACTAAGTTGCGTAATGATGCGCAATTTTACGTTTTGTTGTTCGATACTGTGGGTTGTAATAAACATATTATTGGTATGTGGATGCTGCATCATATTGCGCCTTATTCCACCATGTTGCGTGATGTTGCACAAAAATCAATATATTGTTGTTACTACATCTTGTTGAGGAATGGTGTGTGTGTTCCACTATCTTGCGTCATGTTGCATCATGCTGTGGAATGTTGCTAGATGTTGCGCGATGGGTACCATATTGTTGTTGGTTTTCAAACACATTTGTCATCATTTACACAGAATTTGGCAACTTAGGGTTTAAGTTTTCGAAGTTGCGTACACAACACATGACAGATTGATATTTGGAATTAATATTAATATTAGTTAATATATTTATTTATTAAAGCACGGACAATTTGGTGAATCACACACCACATATTGAGCATGAAAGCTCATTTGAAATGAGGTGTGCAGCTCAATTAATTCAAAACATGATATTGTCTACTTTGTTGTAATTTCAATAATTTATGAAGATGTTCTGCCAAATATAGAGATGAAGGCCCTTGACTATCGCTCATTTTTGGTCTATAATGATTGCACGTAATAACTCCAGCCTGACAATTATAGCTGCTTAGTGTACGACATTGAAAATTTGGTATATGTTGATGCGATATTTTTATAGCAATTTCTATTAACAATTAACTATCCGGAAGTTGCTTATGGTCTTTCCCCATAGCTTCCACATAGTTTTTCCCCATAGAGAATAAAGGAAACAACGCGATATAAATAAAATTTAAGTCGAAAATTATGAATATAATTTTAACTCTAATTTCACAAGGCCGTCGGGTATTGGCCGCAACGTATGAACCCTTCCACCTTTTATTAACAGCCGGTAAGACAACTTATTAAATAATACACCTACGTGACGCCATTGATAGGCCAGGCACACTTTGAAACGGAATATGCAAGCATAAAAAACTTTCAATTTAACCTACTTTGGCCGAGCAAAGCTCGGTGTTCCAGTGATTTTTTATTGTCTTGTGAGTATAGTTTCTACAAACGAGCATATCATCAAAAACCATCTATATATAGACGAATCGTATTGAACAATTTGTCTAAGTAAATTTTTGTGTAGAGTCGTTAGGTTGTCTTCAATATAGTTGACTACGAAAACATAGCAACACAAAAGCGAAAAATTGAAACCGTATGTACTTATTCTTACAAAGTAAAGCAACAAAATTTAGGTACATAAAAAGACCGTAAAGGTACTAAGGTACTTTTTTCTAGATAGTTTTACTTTTTTCGCGTAGTAAAATACAGGGATCCAGATGGATTGATTGATCGGGATGAAACTTCATACTTAGGCTTTATCACAAATTGAGAGATCCCAGTGGTTTTTGGCGGAAATAGTTTTACCGGAAGAATCAGCTTTCATAGAAGCTTTTTGGTTAGCTACGTTCTACCTTACGCAGTAGTAATATCGAGGACGTGCGACTCTTAGAGTACTGTAGATTGTAGATTCAATTTACGTAGATACCTGTGCATTGCATTGCTCCATGACAGCCTATAGCACTGAAATGAAAGGTGGATCGGCCAATAAGTTCACTCCGACCGGAGTCGTAGTTATGTTAATTTTCATCACCGACCGTTTTTTGCAAATATTTTGAAAAGTTTATAGCATTTAGGAAAAAATGTTTAAAACGAAAAAATTCTAAATTAAATTTGAAACAAAATTTATTCTGATCATTTTTAATCACTTTTTGATTGACTATTCAGATTGCGGACTAACTATTCGGAAAACAATTACATACTGAAACTTTTACCATTAATTGGGAAATTCTTGCAAAATTTATTGAAAATCTGTATACCGGAAATAGTAGCTTCATTGGGAGCTTTTTCAGAATGATATTGAAAAGTATATTGAAAAGTATAGCATTAAATTTTTAAACTACCTTGTTGGTGTTATGTTAAATTTCATGGGGCCAGGGATAATGTTTTTTGATTATTCAAGACAGTTTTACCAAAAGTCTGGTAAGTTGTATTTTTCACCATAGAAATCAATACAATTATATGTTCATGGTAAAAGAATGAAGGGTGTTGGCCAACACCCTTCCATTTTTTACTTTGTTTAGTTGGTCTTTGGCTTTGCACTAATCATTCGATGTTCGTAATACTGAATTTGGTTTGAACAAAAATCCATGTTTCGCCACAGATCTAATGAATTTGAATCAGTGAAAAATTTATTTAATTCCATACTACATTGAGACCCATTGGTTCAAACACCTTCAGTTGGTTTGGAATAAAGGGTTGTTTATTATTGTTATAAGAAGGCAAAAATTGCATCAGATCGTCTTTCTAGACTGTACCTTATAATGTAATAATACACGTTTGGTAAATTTGTCGTTTTAGTTACTAACCGAACATGTATCTTGTAGGAACAAAAATAATAATCGTTATTAGTTCGAAAGTTCGAAGGTGTTTGACTTATTTCCAACAAAAATATGTACATAATATTCCCCCGTGTTAGAAATAAAACACTACATCACCTTAAGTCAAACTTTGTGCAAAAAGAGAATCAAGAAAACTTCCAAAGCACACACAAATACAAACAAATACTACTTCAAATATTTTCTTAAGAAAAATGAAATTTTCATTCTGACATAAATACGACTTCGAAGCAACAAAAAGTGTATACCTTTTTTGCAACAAACTATATACTTGTACATACATAAAATACAATTAAATTAAATACTAATATTTGTCATAAATCTTAGATACAACATTCGCAAAGACTTAACATCAAGACCTAGCAAAATTTATTTAATTTATTTTTGTGTCAGATTAATTTAAAAAAAAAATTGTAAGCAACAAAATCCCATTATAATTACAAAAAATCGAAATGGGATCGGATAAAACGTTTCCAGCATATAAATCAATTTTTTTTCACGCGTGTGCTAATCACTATGCACCAGCACGCGTGTATGGATATGGAGTGTCGCGCGTAAATTTCCATTAAATTAAAAAAAAAAACATGGAATTAGATTTTCAGCAGCGCGGCCTTGTCACAAAATGATCAATTCCCATTACTCGTATAACTCATTTCAACGTGATACACAATGTTTCATCTGGTTGGTGTGGGGGAGAGGCGCCGCACCGTACACACATTTTTAACGTTCTTGAATATTCATCCCACGTCAACAGAAAACCAACCAACAAAAAGCATACAGCAACAATGTAACGAACCCGCGACAAATTTCAAAATGAGTATATTCGTATGTATAAAACACAAATCAACAAATTTCATTTTCTTGCCAAGAAACGAAAAAATTTAAATTAGATGACAATTTTCTCTATTATATTGCTACTTGCTAGCCGAGTTTGTTGGTGGTGCTGTTTGTTTTTGTTGCTTTCGGTTATCGGGCATGAATTTAAATGAAATGAAATGAACACAGAAAAAAAGTTTTGTCTTTTATTTGCTGCTTATATAATTCTGTAATTTGCATATTTCCAATTGTTTTGTCAAAATTAACACCATAAAATTATTTTCTTGTATACTTTCAGATATCGTTAGTTTATATTTTAATAGTGGTAAATGGCCAAGAATATCAAGATTATCCACAATCCGCCCGACAAGCACCATTACGATTATCAAATTCGGGAAACAGTAATTTAAACGCCGCCCCAACACCGGTGGCAATTTTAAAGCAAATCAATAAACACAATGAAGACGGTTCGTATACCTACGGGTATGAAGGTGCCGATGGATCATTTAAAATTGAAACAAAATTGGCAACCGGTGAAGTGAAAGGCAAATACGGTTATGTAGATGAAACCGGAAAAGTGCGAGTGGTGGAGTATGGCGCAAATAAATACGGATTCCAACCATCAGGAGAAGGTATCACTGTAGCCCCACCAACTTTAGTCGACGAGACAACCAATAAAGATCGTCTTCAAGTTGATTACGACGATGAACAACCAGCTCCACAACAACGTCCTTATGTACCAAGACCACAACCACGGCCACAACAATCACGTCAACAATATGCACCACCACCACCACCACCACCGCAACAACAAAGGTACCAACCACAACAGCAACAATACAACGACTACGATGATCAACCACAACAGCCCACACCCCAACCAAAATATACAAGCGCTCCAGTTCCAGCTCGTGCTCAAATTCCCGGTGCCGTACCAATTGATGTCGTCTATTCGTCACGTCCCCGACCAGCCCGCCCCGATCCAGAATATGTACAAAAACAAACATTTTCAGCAGGTCCACTATCGCAGTCACCTATTAGATTCTCAAATCCAGAACCAGTGCAGCATAATTTTGCACCAGCACCTCAACCCGCTTATTCAGCGCCACGTCCACAACACCAACAACAATCATCAGGTCGCAGTCCTAGCGTTTTAGATCAATTGGCAAAAGAGTTTGCGTTACCTCAAGGCGGTTCAGCCCCATTACACGACATCTCATTTGGTTATTACTAAACTGATAATAATTTATTAAAACTAAATTAAAAAATAAAAAGTTTGTGTAAAAAAATTAAAAAATTAATTTTAAATATTTAAATTACATTTAGATAAATATAATTTTTAGAGAGATTTTTATTTGTGAGAACAGACCGTCGTTGTTGATTCAGGAATGTAAGAAGATCGGTTTTAAATCTTCAAACTAATGAAGTCAATTTAATACCATCTTGGACTGTTCAAACAGATCTGAGAGGTCTCACAATATTTACAAAAACAAATCAAGTTCTTCATGCTGACATATTGCTCAGAAAACGCTGTTTTAGAAAGTCAAAACAACTAAAATGGCCATGTCCTTTTTCGCTACTCTGCCAGTTGGACTGGTGAGCCACCTAGCATTTGCCAAGGTACCTGCTTTCCTATGGCTTGCTGCTTTCAGCACATACATAGGCCTAACTACACATTCCCTCCCTTGTTCCAGTTGGAGAGTCGTACTGTACCTTGCTAATTTGTCTGCCCTGCAATGTTCCTCAACATCAGAATGATCCAGAACCCAGACTAACTGGATATTAAATAGTTCACTCACCTCGTTCAGACAATCCAATGCCAGTGAAAGAATGGCCGCCCGACTGTCCACATAAATAGTGATCTCAGTCACCGATATTACAATATGTCTCAACCAGTTCATAACCTCTTCAATCGCCATAACTTCAGCCTGGTACACACTGTAGTAATCAAGGAGACGAAAAGATCGACCCACATTTAATTCCCTACAAAACACAATACCTCCCACTCTACCATCGAGTTTGGAGCCATCGGTGAAGAATATAACTGTCTCGGCTTCCACGAAGAGACCACGCTTTCAATCCTCCCTAGAGGGGAGAATCACCTTAAAAAGCTTGCAAAAGCACAACAGAATTTACTATAGTTGAGTGTCCTTTTTGCAGACACTTCCACCCCGAAACCGCTGATAGGCGGGCGACCGTATTAACCGCCATTTTCTTACCAATAATATCCAACTAGTGTGGTGTCGTTTTCAGCGCACCACTACTGAGTAAACAGGCTGGCCTCTGCGTCCGCTGGCCACCATATACTCATACCATACAGCAGTACAGGCCTTACTACTGCCGTGTAAAGCCAGTGCACTAGCTCCGGTTTCAAACTTCATTTCCTACCGAAGCCATTTTTGCAAGATTAGAGTGCCACAGTGGCCTTCTTCACTCTTTCTATGGTATTTGGTTTCCAACTGCGCTTACTGTCCAGAAGAATCCCTAGAAATCTCTAGAATCCCTAGAAGTGGAACTACTTCAGAAATTGTATATCTCCTAGTGAAAAGTACTAGCTCTGTTTTAGATGGGTTGATTCCCAAACTACATCTGCTGGCCCAACCCGCAATAATTGATAGCGCATTCTGCATCACATCTCTAATTGTACCAAGGCGCTTACCTAACTAACAGCAATTCTCCCTTAACTGCTTTCATCTTTACGTTGTTAAAAGCGCCTTCGATATCGAGAAACGCCACCAGAGAGAATTCCTGAAAATCCAGTGACTTCTCAATTTCCCAAACCAAGGCATGTAATGCCGTGTCCATGGACCTACCCTTATGGTATACGCATGTTGAGACTGTGCCCATTTTCAGGGTACAATTCTCGAACGAATATAGATATTCAGCAGCCTTTCCATGATATTCAGCAGAAAGGATGACATAGATATTGGTAAGTCCTTAGGGTTGCCATGCGAGCTTTTACCTGCTTTCGGGATGAAGATCGCCGTAGGCTTCCTTATTTCTTCGGGATGTACCCCAGCTTCAGACACCCACAGAGAAGCAAGGCCTCCAAGTTCTTCTGAATTTTTGCTGGTACAATCCCATCTGGACCAGGTGACTTAAAAGGTTTAAAACTTTTAATAGCCCATTTTATCTTCCGTGTATATAGAATATCCTCTGTACATAACAGTTGAGTCCCGCAGTCATCCACCCCGCAAACGACGCATCCTCAGTTCCCGGGAAGTGTGTTTCCATCAGAATGTTAAGAGTCTTTTCACTAGAAAGCATCCATTTGCCATCCGGTTTAATCAGATAGCCTGGGACAGCTGGAATGGCAGAGATAATCTTTCTTAAGCGCGAGGCTTTCGAGACCTCTTCCATTCTATCACAGAAGAGCCTCCACGAATTTTTTTCCGCTTTCCTTGTCTTTCTTTTATATTCTCGGAGGCATTCCTTATAGAAGTCCCAGTCTTGGCTTTTTCTCGATCTTGTCGCTCAATTGAAAGCAGACCCGCAGACTTTTCGGCACTATGCAAGTGCCGAGGTCCACCAAACAGCTTTCTGCTTTCTTCTCAGCTTTGTTATAATCTTTCTCATATGTAGCTAAACTAAACCTAAAGATATCAGTAATCGTTTTTTAGATCTTGTTTAAGCAAACACAGATGGCAGTGCGAATACATAAATGAATTTCTTCTTGTGATTGTGGATAACGAAAAGTCTAAAATAATTATGATTGACCGTCTAAATGAACTGTTTGATTAATATTTAGGATGCGCTTAATCCTTTTAAACAAACATTTGTTACATTTATACAATATTTACAGTTATTTTTCAGAGTTGTCACGTTTTTTACGTGTAAAATGCCCAACACTGCTTCCAACTAACAAATTAGAGTGCCATTGAGCATCTACACACAAGATTTATTACTACTTATTACAGGTGCGCCATCTTTTATTTCGGTATGTAAACATTGAACGACTTAGAAATAAAACAACCGATTTCTATATTTGAGGTATTTTTATCCAATACAGTTAAGTCGCCCCCTTTATTGGCCAAATCAAAATGTTCCCTTTTTGCTGCGTTTCAGCTGCTGCGTATAGCGATGATATCGGCACGATTGTTTGCCTTCAGTTCGTCAATGGTCTGAGGCTAGTTGGCGTACCCTTTGCCTTTCAAATAACTCCACAAAAAGTAGTCCGGGGGGCTCACATCTGGAAATCTGGGTGGCCAGTCAATGTCGCCTCTTTTTAACATCAGACGTCCAGTGAATTTTCGTTGTAGAAACTGATTTGTTTGATTTGCAGTGTGGCATGTCGCACCATCTTGTTGAAACCAGTAAACCGCCAAGACCTTTTTTACGCATTTACGGGCAGGCATAATGAGCCAGCATCCACCGATATCGATTACCATTTTAACTGTTCCGTTTTCTCTGAAAAATATAGCCTAATCATGGTTTTGGCGCAAATGCCGGCCAAAATAGTCTTTATTTCGGGGATGGATCACGTGTGGATTCTCCGTTCCCCAAATGCGCAAATTTTGCTTATTAACGCCGCCAAAGTGTGTGAAATGGGCCTCATCAGCCATCAAAATTTTGCTGCCAAAAATCAGGTTCAGGGTCAACCATTCGAGCGCACTTCATACGGAAACAAATGCAAATCATCCTTCAAAATACGCCGCAAAGTGGTTCTACTGACACCAAATTCGACATTATTATGGCCCTTGTACAATTAGTTTTTAGACGTCAGGGATACAGGCAGCCGAGCCATCACAGCTGGCGCAAATACCGATCCAAAACTTTTACGATGAACTCGGTAGCACTTACCTATATTAAAATGAGTCTGATTTGTCTTTGTCACCAAATATGTCATTACGTACCAATCCAGTTTTTAAACGGCAATATTATAACTAGAACAAATAGAAATGTTCAACGTGCTAAAAGGTGTTGAGCTACTCGTAAATTTTTGAAACGAGCTAAAGCTGAGATAATCACCTTATGCCGATGAGTTAATTGATAACATGCAATATCGTGAACTAATGAGCAGTGGTGCTTTCATTACAGCATTTGGTAGTGAAAGTCAGTTTTTCTCATTAACCCTAAACAGAAGATTCAGTATTTTCCAACCTTAATTAGTTAATGGCCAAACGGAACAGGTCTTTCAGCAATCGGGAATTCAGCATTCCAAACTAGTTTACGTAATCCCTAGTTTAAAGCAAAAGTTATACCTCGGTATAGACTTTTAAAAATGATTTCAAATGATTTCCGAAATGGAATAATTCACACTATACCTCCTGATTCTGACCTTGAAGCTAATCGTCACGTCTTATCGCATAATCAAGAACTCGAGCTCGCAGAAGCGATCAATGTGTTACTACTTTTCTCAAGCATAATATTGATGTTGGAACCTTTGCACCTATTAAGCAAAGGTATTCTCCTGTGTTTCCGCACATTCCAGCACAATTGTATGCCGAAATAGGACAAATGCTATTGTTCATGACTGTTAGAATATGTTCCTGAAAATAAGAAAATTTAGATTATTTATATAGTAAATTTGCATTGTATAATTACTTACCTGCAAAATCTGCATTCTGTCAAATTTGTAATTTTTGTCTCTTTTGACAGCTCTCGTGAGCGATAGTAAATTAATTCACACTAGTCATTGTTAGATGGCACTTATCATTATATTCTTATTGTAAATTACTTTAAATATTTTTTGTGAGATGGTGTTTTAAAACTTTTATGTAGAAATATTTTTTTGGTAAAAAAAGACATTGTCATTGTAGCAATTATTAGAGAGACATTTTTTTTCAAGCTTATTTCGAGTCTTGAAACAACGGCGAATAAAAACTGCGACAGCGAACCAGCTACAATTTTTACATAACAATAATTGGACTGTCGGTATTTGTGTTATCTAATCCAGCGAATCCACCGAGCCCGATCAAAACCGCCAACCAGGTTCAAGGGGTACACAGCTTTCATTGGAGGTAATAGAAGCATCGTCTAGTGCTTCGAGTTCAACGGTGACATTGGTCCGAAAAGCGAGTGGTAAAGTGTGACTATGTTTAGATGCCAACCGGCTGAACGAAATGACGGTTATGAACGCGTTTCCACTGCCAATCATTGACGGACTGCTCAGCCGACCGCATGAAAGTAGGTACATTTCTAGCGTTGACCTACAGGATGCTTTTTGGCAGATCCCGGCTCAGTTTAGCGTCTCAGCCCGTCCGACCATTTCACCGTTCGGGCTCTGCAACGCCTTGGAGACACTCGACTAGTGCACGGATGATTCCTCATTAACTGCAGGATCAATTATTTGTGTACTTTAATTTAAGTTGTTTTCGTTTTATTTGTTAATATGGACACCTAAATAAATAATTGGTAGGCGAGTCGTGGGGGTAGAAGAGATATTGGTGTGATAAACATTTTTTATTAATTTTATAATCCGGTGCATTGAGAACAGAACCAACTCATCACGTTTTGCTTTCAAGACTGAGCCCGAGTCGAAAGCCTCATTTCCTTCCTTTAGAAGAAACGCAAGTCTTTCATGTTTTCGGGGATGCATCGTTCATTATTTAAATTTTTAACCTTTCCACAACAGTGGATTAAAATACGAGTCAGAAACATGCTACTGAAGTTAGCAGAAAAAACTGCATTATCGACCTCATTTATATACGTTGGTACAAAAAGTCAGCAGAATTTTTTCTTGTTGTTTTTGACCGAAACTAAAGACAAATTGACTCAATTTTCTTTATGTAAGCATGTTTTCGGCCGAAATTTGAGTAAATTTCAATTGTTTACTGTCAAAATGCATTCACATAAGCACAAAAACTGTTATAATAATAAATTAGAAGTAGAAAGTAGAAAAATTCTCCAGCCTTAGGGCTTAGAAGGTGCGCAAATTTGTTGATTTACATAAGTGATCAACGGAACCGATACATTTCCCGCGTCACCTATTTTCGAATAGGGGGAATTCACACTATCGGCGGAACTTTATGCTACGTCATAAGTTGGCAAACAGAGTACAGAAAGTATTTGCAATGGCAAATCGGTGGACCTTTTAATAGAAGTGCCCATCCCAGACTAATTTTCATTGCTGAAATTCGTAAAATATCATAAGAAATTTAAAATTTAAATAGCAGGAATTCTCACGATCAGCGGGTCGTCATACTCGCTCGGTAGATAGCCATAGAGGTCTAGAACATATCTAAATCAACAAATTTGCCGACCTTTTACACCCTAAGACTGGAGAATTTTTCTATTTTTCAACGGAACCTATACATTTCCCGTGTCATATTCGAATAGCGGGAATTCCCACGATGAACGGGTCGTTATATTCGCTAGGTAGATAGCCATAGGAGTTCAGAACTTATATAAATCAACAAATGTGAGGACCTTTTAAACCCTAAGGCTGGAGAATTTATCTACTTTCTACTTCTAATTTATTATTATAACAGTTCTTGTGCTTATGTGCATGCATTTTGACAGTAAACAATTGAAATTTACTCAAATTTCGACCGAAAACATGCTTCGACGATGATTTAGTTTTTCTGCAGAAAACTGTCAAAAACAACAAAAAATTTCTGATGAAATTTTCTTCCAATGTATATAAAGGAGGTCGATAATGCAGTATTTTCTGCTGAATTAATCTGCGAACGTCAGTAAAATGTCAGAAACACAATTTTTTCGGCGTTGTACAAGTTTCCTTAACGCAGTTGATTGCGATTTCTAATTAAATTCGCATCTCAATAACACTTGCTGATGATCGGATAATAACGTTAAATATTTTGACTTTTGATTAAAATAATTTCCAGAAAATCGTTAATTTTTTATATTTTCTTCGCTAAACAGCTATAATGCGACAATCCTCCCTCCCCTAAACAATTTCAGTATATACAATCATAATTCAAAATTGTTGAAATTATTATGAGTCTCATAATTCTGGTTGACAAGTAAAATAATTAAAGAAAATTAAATTTTAAATCTCATTATGCATTTTATTATAGCTCGTCCGTCCCACAGCACCAAACATAATTAAAATGCTCAAACGTACCAAAATTAGGGCATTTAATGTATATTTAATGTGGACGTTCATAAATGTGGCAAATAATTTGTTGTATTATTCCACCTACACGATATTTGGCTGGAGTATATTTAGAATGCCGTCCAGGCTGTTAGGTTTATATACCTTTAGAAAACTGTTAAATTGTTGAGCTCCATGTATAAATATTATGTATTATTGAGATCCACTTGACACTGATTATTATTATGGTGTCCTCTTACATCACGATGCATTTCTATACTTCAACAATCAATTTAACCTTTCACATTACTTATAGCTGGCACATGATATTTAATGTACAAGTAAATATATCGCACATATGATATTGTACTCGTGGTGTATCAATCGAAGCCATAAGAAACGAATCCAATCAATGTTAAAAAAATATAAATGAAAATTGTATTGGAAAGTTGATTTCGTATACAGAACGAAATTAAGGGTGATGATCCAAAAATTACTAAGGATTTGACAGTGTTTTTGACAAGGGCGAAACCTACAAATTTTTTCCTTGGGACACATACATACACACACACATACGAATACAACAAAAGTACCATAAAATACATGTTTTATATTTTCTACTGGGTGTGTGTAGTCGGTTAACAGCTAGTAATTCACTTTCAACGGTCGGTCGTTAACCGAATTTTGTCTATATACCCGTAGAGTGGTGTACATGGCTGTACGGATATTTGGAACATTTCGATAATATGTTTATGGGATATGTAATGGTAAAAATCCAATATATAAGCACACACAGCAGTAAAAAATTGCTAACCTAAAAATCTTTGATCGAAATTCATTGTTAGAACATGACGAGGTTCTATAGATAAACATAAAAATAAACTAAAACTATTGAATATTTGATGAGATTGCAATGGGTTGTTAGTAAATCGGAAGGTAATTGAATTGTTAGGAATGTAAAATTAAAAACCATGTTATAGGATAGACATAGGTTGTTACATCTAAACACAATAAAATGGTAATTGAAGAGGATTCTTTTATTGACGACGTAATTAAGTTTCAATACATTGTCTTGCATGACGATAGTTTTAATGATGACATTCGTGATAACACAATCAAATTGCTAACAATCATTATTTTGTTGAGTTGTATATATAATAAATGTATGAGATATATGAACCTCCTTTCAGATTAAATGTCAGAACATGCTAATGAAGTTTATCCTAAATTAATCCTAAATTATAATAAAGGCGATCCACGCTTAATGTCTTCAATTGACTCAAAACGGTTTCCCCGGAGCGGTCGTTTGAGTTTGCTGAACAGCCAGAAGTCACACGGAGCTAACTCAGGCGAATACGGTGGAACGATATGGGTGGAATTTTTGGTGAAAAAATCACGTAAAACCAATGCAGTATGAGAAGGTGCATTATCGTGGTGCAAAAACCAAGAGTTGTCGATCCATAATTCCGGCCTCTTTTTACGAATAGCTTCGCGCAAACGACGCATAACACTAATATAGTATTCCTTGTTGACAGTTTGGCCGGTTGGAAGGAATTCGGAGTTCACCACGCCTCGATAATCGAAGAAAACTATCAACATCATCTTGATTTTTGACTTGCTTTGACGTGGTTTTTTCGGCATCGGCTCACCTTTGGTCAGAGATGGGCGATTACGCGTCATCTACTAAATTTTACGTTATTACGTAGACAACTAGTCGACAACGTAGAAAACTTGTCGACAATGTAGAAAACATCAACTAGTCGTAGACAATGTCGACAACCAATTGTAATTCCGCCATTAGTGATTAAATGTTCAACATATTTTTAACTTGCGTTAACATAGTTCCAAGTTACATATTACATCGCCTGAAAAGTTCCCAGTCTGACACATAGATGGTGCCATAAATTTAAAACCAATATAATTTTTAAATTCTACCAACCTTTAAACGTTAAGTATCAAAATTGCATTACATTCCGACCATTAGTTTACAAGTTACAGTTGTTTTAGTGACGCTACTTTTGTTAATTTAAGAACAATGGAAAAAAAGAATTTTGTATGTTGATTAAACATTGCTTTTTGACGGGGAAAAATACCGTTCAAGCAAAGCAGTGGCTTTGGTCGTACAATCACCGATGATGCACCACGCTCTGGATGCCCAAATGTGGCTCATAAAAAAAATCACGAAATTGATTTGAAAGACCGTAAATTGAAGTTGCATGAGATAGCTGACATTGTCCAAAAAAAAATATGCTCTTTCACCAAGACAATGCACCATGTCACAAGCCGATCGCAACAATGGAAAAATTGCAGCAATTATTACTTGTGTGCCGACCTCAAAAAAAAAGCTCCAGGGAAAGTGCTTTGGCTCCAATGAAGAAGTGATTGCCGAAACTAAAGCTTATATTGAAGACAAAGTTAGATCGTTCTACAAAAAAGGCATCGAAATGTTAGAGAGGCGTTGAACTGATTGTAGCGCTCTAGTAGGAAATTATGTTGATGAATAAAATGTATTTTTCCCCCAAAAATTGTGTTTTCTTTGTTAAACCGGGTAATTTTCAGGCGATGTGTTACTTATACTCTGTACCTCTTACCGTATTTTTCTTTAATAATGTGTGCTCGTCATCGATTTTTTGTCTAAATTTTCAATAAATTAATATGGAGGTGAGTTCATAACAGATAAATGTCTCTTAAACCAAAATATTCAAGATATTTACATCTAAATTTTAAACTAGTTCAGATTTGACAATAGCCTATGTCGAAATTGATAAATTTTAATTAAGTTAACAAATTATAATTGAACCCCTGACACGATTTATTTGCGCCATCCTTGAAGGAAGGAATGATCCTTGAACCTACCTTTAATTTTGTTAGTCGGAAAACTAGACAAAAAATTGGCGTGAGACTCACAGTCTAAATGACTTACTAAAGTAAATAGCCGTTACTAGTTACTAGTTATTTCTAGTTGATACTGTATCCATAAAGCGAACTGGGTTTAATATTTAATCCTAAATTGAGTGCTAAATTGTTTTGTTCACTGTCGATGATAAATACTTTGACAGCTGATAAAACTCAAACTAAATCAGCGAATTAACATAAAATTTCAGTGCATTGTGTTTTACTCCATCTATTGATAAGTGGTATGAACTAATATGAAGTTCGTTTATACTTTGCGCCTGACGCAGACTATTTTGTCCAAATTTCCGACAAACTAAATTGATGAGTAATTCATACAATCCGTTGAAAGATAACACTAAGCAAATCACTTCTGATGTTTAATTCAAATTTACTTAATAAAGTAAAATTTATCAATTTATATAAATTGTTTCAAATCGGCTATTGATAAATTTGAACTAGGTTTGCAGGTTCAAATCTTAAGCATGTTTTGGTTTCTGAAAATTGGAGCCACGAATCAATAATTTTTAGGAACTACCCATCAGTTTAGTTAGTCGAAAATTTAGATAAAAATCGGCGTCACGCACACGTCAGTAATTTAGCCGAAAAATAGCACAGTATTAGATGTTTTAATTATGTGTGCCTGACGTCGATTTTATGTCATAAGCCGTGGCTGTTTAATTCAATTTTTCGAGTTCGCGAAGAGGTAAGTAACACTTTTTAAAGCATAAGGTAGATAACACCGTCCTCTATGTATCACAAAAAATATTCAGCAATAAAGTTAGATGGTTTTCTTGTAATGTTCTTGTTCTTTACAGTTCCGTTATTATACAGAACTGTTGAGAATAACGATATTACAAGAAAACTATCGAACTTTTTCAATGGTTTTTTTGTGTTATGCAATTTCATCTAAGATACAGAGTGGGCCATCTGTTGGTCCTTTTTCAATCGATGAATTTTAGTACTTAATGCTATCTGTTCTAAAAAATTCTTTGACATATGAAAAGTCAAAAATATGCAAATTATCGTCATGGAGCCGCTATTAACACAACAACGCATTTTGATTTTCCAAATTTATTATGAAAATAATCGTTCAAAAACAAAACCATTTCGTAAATGACGTGAGAGTTTTCGTCGACATTGTTCGTTTTGAAGAAACTGGGGCCATGGAAACTGGACCTTCAGTGGAAGGTCGTATCGTAGACCGTATCGACATGTCCATCCAGAGAAACGGCTAAACATTTCACGAACCACATTACGACTCATTTTGCATGTTAATCTGCATTTGCATCCATATACAATTCAACTAACTCAAAAATTGAAGGTACCATTTAAATCGTCGTCGTTTTGTTAATTGGATGCTTGAACCAAATGAAAGTTTTTCATCAAAAATCATCTTTAGTGATGATCTTAATGTACGCCAATAAGCAAAATGTTGGATTTTGAGGAGCGGAGAATCCTCGTGTTATTCACGAAGCAGAAGTTCATCCTCCAAGAGTCACTGTTTGGTGTGGTTTATGGACTAGCTCATTGGGCCGTTTATCTTGGAAAACGAACTGGAAAATGCCCTTACAGTGAATGGGGAATGTTGTCGCAACATGTTAACTGGCATTTTGTGGCCCAAATTTAATGAATTTCGTGTTAACGACAATTAGTTTCAACAAGAAGGAGCGACATGCTACGCAAGTCGTGCAACAATCCATTTATTCTTAACAAAATTTGCTGATCGCATAATTTCAAGATTTTGTGAAGTTCCTTGGCCACCAAGAAACCCGGATTTAACATCACTTTATTATTTTTGTTGGGTTATTTGAAAGGTAAGGTGTATGCTAATCATCCACAAACAATTCAACAAGTTAAAAACTGAATTTGAATTGTTTTTGTAAAACACTTGTAAAAAATGTTCCTTAGTGACAATATTTATTGATTTTATTATTAGGAAGATCGACTTCGAAAATGTATTTCTTCTTCAGTTCCTTTTTTACAACTTATTGTATTTGTTGTAAAGATTAGCTGTAAAAAAGCAACTGACGAAGAAATACATTTTCGAAGTCGATCTTCCTAATAATAAAATCAATAAATATTGTCACTACGGAAATTTGTTTACAAGTGTTTTACAAAAACAAACAGTGGGGCTAAAACATGAATCTCAACCATTATAGCACAAAAAGTTAAAAACAACATTCGAGTTGAAATTGAGGTCATTGAGCCGCTTTTATTGGAAAAAGTCATCGACAATTTTGATGTTCGGATGCAGGCCTGTAGACGAAGCCATGGTAGACATATGAACGGTATGGTTTTTCATACATAAATAGCATAGGACCACCTTTCCTTATCAATAAAAATTTTTGACTTTTCATCCCAAAAAGTGTGTTTTATTTACAAATGAATAATGAACTAACAAATGGCCCACCCTGTTTTTAACTTTAAAAAAATAACATTCAATGTTTAATTTGGCAAAATTTGTGTTTAGTTCATGCTAGTCATTGATAGATGATTCTAATATTTATAAATCAAATTATGTTTGAAATGCAGTTCTAAACTGTAAAATTAGTTCAGATTTATCAATCTCCATATACAAATATTTTGGTAATTATTAATCTTAATTTATTTAGTAAATTTTAATTAAAAATCATATTTTGTGTCATTTTTAAACAACTGGAATGAGCTAACCATCAATTTAGTTAGTCGAAAATTTAAACTAAAAAAAAATCGGCGTGATGCACATAGTGTGAACGTTATTTTCAGACTAAATATAAATTTTTATTAAACAAGCCTCATAACATAAAAAAATGTTCGTTTGAAAATCATAATTAAGAATTCAAAGTTCAAATTCGAACCATGTATATTTTGTTGACCTCTACTGAGATTTGGCCGAATTAAAAAAATATGGAGTTGAATTGAACTAACAATGTTTTGGTTACTGAATTGGCAAATATTTCATTCATGCATAAATTAGCTGATGTATTTCGGATGAATTATACCAGCTAATAATTTACGTCTTTCAATATCACAATATAAACTTATTTTGCCCCTTGGATAATAAGATGATTACAAGTTAGTAGCAGTAGTACAAGTTAGTAGCAGTACTGTTAGCAGTAAGTTTGTGAGACTAACTAACAAAATCTAGAAAAAATAGTGAGAAAATATAGATTGTAGTATCATTTCTTAGGTTGTTGACGTTGTCTACATTGTCGACGTCAGGAATGCAGAAAATCGCTATGTAATCTTCGTTATAGATTACGTGTCGACAACTGTGTAGATTACATTACGTAATATACCTCGCCCAACTCTGCCTTTGGTACGATATTCAGCCGATTGATCATCTGTTTCCGGGTCGTAACCATAGACCCAAGACTCATCGCCAGTTACAATACGTTTCATGACATCCTGGTAGCCGGAAAGCATTGTTTCATAGACGTCAACGTGACGATGTTTTTCCAAAAAATTGAGTGATTTTGGAACCAATCGTGCTTTCACTTTTCTTAGGTCCAAATGATCTTTCAAAATGGTTTTCTTTGATCCTTCCAATATTTCAACGATGCCAGTAAGGTCTTTGACTGCTAATCGTTGATTCTCGAGCACCAATTCCTTGATTTTATTAACGTGTTGATCATCAGTTGATGTTGATGGTCGTCCTAGACGTGGTTCGTCATCAACACGATCTCGACCCTCTTTGAACAATTTGTACCAATCAAAAACACTGGCTCGCGCCATACAATTATCACCGAAGGCCTTTTGAATCATTCTGAACGTTTCGGCACCACAAAATTGATTCTGCACACAAAATTTAATGGAACTTCTTTGTTGAATAATTTCACTCATTGTAAAAATCACCGAATGTACTTTTTGTACTTCAGAAAGACAAGTGTATACTAAACACTAATGATTATTTTGATGTGACATTTGGCACAGATGTCACTGACAGTCATACCAACATAAAAAAAAATATGTTGACGAATTGTTTTCCACGCGAAATTTAAATCAAAAGGTCTTACTACTTTTTGCCCACAGTAGTATATTTTTCTATTAACCGCAAAGAAATTATGTTATGCCAAGAAAATTGATATCTCAAAATTTTCACCGATCGGCACACTTGCCACTATAATATTTTGGTAGACCCATATGTACACTCTACTTGGGCCAAGCCGGTTAAAATTCTAATAGAGCTCGCATACCTTAAATGAGATTCATGTGAAGAACAGAATTTCTTATAATCGGGTTGGCACAAGTTGAAAGTAGAATTTTAATCGGGTTGGCACTAGTAGGGTGCACATACCAAAAAAGTCTACCAAAATATTATAGTGGCAAGTTTGCCGATCGGCGAAAATTTTCAAATTTTAATTTTCTTAGAATCAAAATTTTTAAGAAATTCCGTTCTTCACAAGAATGTCATTTTAACTTAACTTAACTTTGTCTGCATAGCACAAATTTTATATATACAATATGAAATAAGAAATGTTGAGGTTGGTTCTAGGTTCTGAGGTGCCGCAGTAAGACTTCCTTTTTTCTATTTAAATACCAAGTGACTGAAATAAGCTTGAAGTAGCTAATATATTGCAAAGTACTGATTAAGCCGTGCATTGTTAAATCAACCAGTGATATCATTAGCTGTTCCTTGCATTGTTGAATGGTTGTATCAACAACCTTTATTTTGCAAAAAGTTTTCATTTGGAGATTGTATTCAGTAGCTGTATTATCGTCATTTATCACGTTCCTTAGGTTGAATTGTGGTAGAAAAGAGATCTCTAGTTTAATGCTAGAATACTGCTTGAATGTAGTTCTAAAATTCCCTCTTCTTCAAATAGTGTGGTTGCAGAATAGTATTGAAGGTCTCAATTTTTGATTAGTTTCTTCGTAGTTGTGTTTAATTTAATTGACCAAAGATTCTAAAATCAACATCTGCTGTTAACGAAGTTTCTTTTGGTTGGAACTTAACTTATCAATACTCTCTTGCGTTCAATACATTACTTTGCGTCTTTATTTCGAAGTATAAGATGTTTTTATTTGAGTTTAGTTTGAATTTACTCCACTTTGATTAGACAGAAGAGACCTTTGTTTTTCGCGCTTTTAGAGAGATTTTTTCGTGTCCCGTACTGAAATGACTCTTTTGTGATCATCCGCTCCCGGTTCAGTTTCATTGTTTTGCACCAATTTCGAGGGAGGTAAGTTTTTTTCTATGAGAAGAACAAGACCCCCAATTTGTATTTGTTCTTTTGTTTGTAACCACTTTCCTCGTTGTTATAGTCTCCGAAGATATTCATTGCTCCTTCTTCTCCAGAAGTTTTGTTTAATTTTTTGTAACAGCTACCATCTTGAAAGTCTGCGTGAATATGTGTATATTCAATAGGCTCATATCGGGAACTGTGGCTATTGATTAAGCTATTAAAAAGCAACCTGGTTTGAGGACTTCCAGATTCATAATATCATCGAAATACCTGCCTCCCATATTCCTCCAAAATGAGATGAGGCTGATGGCTGATGCTATGTTATTCCATCTTCAGCGAATTGTGTGGTCACAGTGTTATTGAAATCAGCTACTGCCGTCTTTAGATCATTTTGAGTTGGATGTTAGTTCTAACGAAATTTGTTGTGTTCCCGCGATTCATTTCGCTACAGAGTCCACGTCTTGTTCTGAGTCTCTTAAAGGGAGTTATAAATCCTTATATATTGAGTTCTATTACTACCTCCATATGAATTGCCTTTGTTGCAAGATAGATCAAAATTGTTGTGTGAAGGAAGTATTGCGGGATGCTTTTGATAATAATTTAATAATGAATTTTGAAGTCTTCCACCTACTCGCAAAATTTCTTGCTGATCTAAGAATGGGCTTAGCTGTAATAGCTTAACTTTTCTGTCTGCTGACCCATTCTTTAAGAGCTGCATTATTTCGCCTTTAAAGTAAATGCGCTGTGTTTGCCTTATTGTTATTGTTGCTGCTGCGCGAAAATCATTTTCATCTATTCTGTCTTGCAGCTTTTGATGATTTTGGTTACTATCTCGACAATTTTCTTCAGCTTCACAAAACTAGATGTTTGGTTAATTAAGTCCATCACTCTACTATCTGACTCTTCATTTTTGGTGGCTAAGTTGACATTTACTTCAATTTATTTTTGTTGACCGGGAACATTCTCAATTCCCATTATATTGCTTAACTTCTCGAAGCAGACTGTCTATTAAAAATTGAATGCATTTAGCTCCAGTTGTGGTAACGTTTCTTGCAGCTTCGTGGACGTTACTCTGGTTCCAGCTGCTATGATCCTTATGTTTACATGTTTTCTGGCGATTATTTCTAGATGAACATAAGCGGTATATTCTTGTTGCGATGTGACACTAAATCCATGAACCTGTACAAATGATCCAACTGTGAATCCTGTCAATTTAGTAATTTTAAGCATGGCCGTCATAGAACTGAGTACTATGTGCTCTGAATTTCATTAGTGCGTAGATTTCGTTGTTGCTTGACCACTTTTAAAATTAAAACTGCCACGCCGGATCATTTCAATAAATTGATTTCGAATATTATTGCTTATTTGAGCGTGTTACATCCCGTCATCAAATCGTCATCATAGAAACGCGCTTTTCCTATCTTCTGCCAATTGTTGCAGAGTTCTGACTGCTAAATATGTGGCAACAGCCTTTCAATAAATTATCGTATTTAGTTGACATTCCTGAAGTTTCACGGTTGATGAGTTACGCCACAATATATGGTGAACATTTCCATCCTCTTTGGAAACTCATACTTGCCGACACATTTTCTTATATTTGCACCATATGCTAAATTCTTATTTCATAATTGCCATAAACAATTATTTCGAATTTCGGGGACATAAATTTGGGCTATCTTCACAAAGGTGGTAGGATGAGTTGGAAAAGATTCATTGTTTTTGACATAGAAAAAAGCAAAATAATTTTTAGTTGTGATCAAGATTTTTCCTAATTAACGAGTGTGAAATATTAAAAATGTTAAGACAAAATTAATACAATTGAAAGTTGTGGTGAAGTTATGGACAATAAAATTATAAATTGACCAGTTAAATTATTATGTGTTTTAAACTTTGAGAAAAAACAAAATTAGTTACTCTCGAAACAGTCATTTACTACGGCTTTTGGAGCCTGGTGCAACTGCTATGACTGAACGTTACCAGATCCAATTGATCAAGTTAAGTGATGCTCTGAAGGAAAAAAGACCATTTACGATTCAAGGAAGACGGAAAGCGACATTGCTGTATGACAACATTCACATACAGCAAAATCAAGCGAGAAACTCATCTTCTCTTTAAGCTGGGAAGTTTTGCAGCATGCGGCACATTCTCCAGACTTGACTCCCTCTGATTACCACCTTTTTACCACAAGCCGACTATCAGTTTTCCGAATCGACTTGCGAGAACCTAGAGGGCCTTGCAGTGTTTGCATAGAATTGATTTAGCATAGAATCGAGGAATCAATTGCAAGAAAGCTCGTCTAAATATCGGCACAACCAAATAGAACCCAAAGTGATGATAGAACCTCCCACTCCAGAGCTGCCATTGAACATCGAAATCTTCCGGTTCATTGTTTTCATAATTAACGGTAATTACAGTGTACGCAAGTTCGTACAGTACACCGTCTACAAACTGTACCACGATTTATTTTAATAAACTAGAATTTTTTATTCGCACAGTTTTTAAAATAAAATCCATTTTTTATATAAAAAAGTTGTATTTACTGCAAAAAATGTTGATTTATTATTTTCAAATGAATAATTTTGACGAATGGGATTGAAAAATTATATAACTTTTTAAAAATAAAAACTTTTTTATTTATGAATTTATTTTATTAAGCAAACAACAAAACATTTTTTATTCAGATTTGAAAAATTATTTTGTATTGCTGTACGAAGCACGGTTGAAATGGTTTGATGAACAGATTCAGGAGCTTTCAATAGTTGGTTATTTTTATTTTTATCAAATCCTCTCTATACCTAAGCGAAGCTTGAATGAAAATATCTGTGTGTGTTTATGATTGATATATGGAGGAGATTCATATTACCATAAATAGAGATTTGTCAAAAAATTCTTTATAATAAATATTTGGATTGTAAGATTATACCGATCCAGATATAATTGTTGGATTGATTGTGACGTGCAATTTTATTATGTTCACATCTAAGCAAAAACGAAATATAAATATAAATTGATCGGATATCAGGTGGTGAATGAATATGCTGTATCCGGAAAATGATTAATGGATTATGTTTTTGAAGTTAAAAGATTTTATTTTTTCACATGAAGACGATAATTAATGATTTCATACATATAGTGATAGACTATAGTACGTTAATTTGTGTTGATAAAATTGATTACATTATCTTGTTATAATCAACAACCTTTCATCATACTATTATGTAGTTTAAAGATGTGCAGAGTAGAAAGTAAGTTAATACTTTGTTTTCTTGACAATATTTTAAGCTCTTAATTGCGGGAACCACCTTTCGTTTTCTTACATAAATGTACAACAATTTTTGATGAAAACCGTCAGGTTATAAATTTTGCCTCTATAATAAAATGATTGCGAATAATAATGGTATATTATTCTTCTGTAATAATATAAGTTAACAATCTTAGAAAATAGATGACACAAACTCCATTTGACTGGGAACTACTTTTATACGTACTCAATTGTCTGACGATAACCCGACTCCCAGAACGTTAGCGTAATCAATTTAAATTTAAGCCATGTTTCATCGCCAGTTATTATGTTATCCAAGAAATTTTCATATAATACAGTGGGCAAAAAACAGTAAGACTTTGTTCATAATTTTAAAATTCTTTATTTATTTCTCCAAATCCATTTCGTCCCCCTCAAAGTAATCCCCCCGGCCTCAATACACTTGTGCCAACGTTTTTTCCAATCCTCGAAACAGTTGTTAAAGTCAATTTCCGGAATAGCCTCCAATGCGCGTAGCGATTCACGTTTAATGTCTTCAATTGACTCAAAACGTTTTTGCCGGAGCGGTCGTGGAGTTTGCTGAAATTATGTGACTTCCTCAATGTGGACAATTCAGCTCAAGGAGCTCAATATTTGTTATTTAGTTGTGCCAGAAGCAGCACCTTGGTATTCTCCTGAGACATTTATTTACAAACACCTGTAGCTTGTTGTTGAACACTGATTTCACATACGAATTAAACATTCTTAGTTTGATATTTGCGGGATAGGACAGATGTGTTTCAAACTTTGTGTAACATATTCAATGTTATTCTGGCTTTGTTGATCTGTTTCTTTACAACTCTTCATCTGTGCCACCCTTTTTCACTAAAGTACAACCAACGATTTCATTGGTGTGTTGAGCCTCATCGTCTGGTTTTCCTGATATTTATTTTGAGGCCAACTTCTTTTGCTAGATCTGAAGAGGCGCAGTGGTGAATTCCATTCAATGGAATGCTCAATGAAGATATGTTTTGTTTTTATGATAACATTGGTGTAACGTGATTGGTTGGTAATATCTTTGAAGAGGGATATATATCCTGCTAGCTAATTTATACATTGGGTTAGGTTACATTTCTTGAGAATCGTTATTGATTATTTATTGCACACGCATTGGATTGATGCAGCACGCACATGTTTTGATCCAGGGGTTCGCGTCTAAATTCTTGGTACCCGAGCCGAGTATGTTGGTAGCTGTTTCGATATAGGTTTCTTAGATTTGTTTCAACTGTTGCTCTACACTAATGGCTGCTTCTTCATTGGCTTCGCAGAATTTGTTTCTGCTGCCCGGCATTTTTTAATCTGTCGGTGTTTAATTTTTCCGATTTGCCTTGATACGTTATACAGCGACAAGTTTAATTGTGAATTATGATATTTTACCAGTTTGTGGTCACTGTAAACGTGTGCACCACTCGTTGCCCTGACGTCTTGTAATGGACTTGAGAAATTTCTTGTTGCTCATTGCGTGATCTTCGTGCTGCCTGCTCTGAATTATGTGGTTTGTGACGCAGTAGTCGATGAGTCGTTCTCCATTATTGTTACGCACAGAGTCTATATTGTTTGTTTACCCACAAGATGGTTTATCAGGTTGGTTTTATTTGTTCCGGTTGGTTTATCAGGTTGTTTAATTGGTTTTTTTTATTTTATCTGTTTGCAATCTGTCCTGGGGCCGAGGCTCTTCTAACTCTTTCGCGGTTTGCTTTTATATCCCGGAAGATGGACGTTCCGGGACCCATCCGGTCGACCCATCTGAGTTCTGCACTTCGAACAGAGGTCATAAGTTTTGTTCCTTTTTAAGCTCGTAATCTGATTATGAAAAATAATTTTTGCATCCTGCTCCCTTATATCGTGGTTCTAACCCGGTACTTCCTCCCGAGCCAAATTAATTAATTAAAACTTTAACCACGGTGGCGTTTGGCCACATTTTATAACACTGCACTGAGGTTGAGAATTTCGTTTCTCTTTTTTTTCTAATTGTGTTGCTTAGCCTTCACGTTTAACATAGAGTTTTGATGTTTCAATTTCCGATTCGTGTCCGTGTGCGATATAGCCGAGTATCGGATTTGCTGGGTTGCATTATTTATTCTAGTGATTAATTTCTGTAATCATTTTGAATACCGATCAATGAATGATTATTGAATCCCAGCCAGCTTCCAGGGCTTCTGAGTAAGATATACTGGCCAAAGGAGGGGGAGTAGGTTTCACTCCATTTCATTATTCACTTTTTCGATGATGTTCCCAAGCGGTCTAACCTTGTAATGGTGTCCAAGAAATGGTGGCTAGACGTTGGTGTTGAAGTTGTTGTTGTTTTATCTATTACTGCCACTCGCCCAACTTCAAGAAAGAAAACTCCAATGAAAATGGAGATACAAACGTCGATTGATAATTAATTGGTTAATCTATGGAACAAATCGATTCCTGAGCTAACTTGTACAAAATGGATATCGCTACATTAGAATACCCCTACCTGTATTCTTCAGATGTCTATCAGACAATATTAGTCTGGAAAACCACGGCACATTTGGCACAGCGAAACCATAGCCGAATTTCATATATCGGTCATGGTTGTGCCAACATTGAGGACATCGATTGGTCAAGATTTTCAACCTCACTTATTTGTTTATTAAAACTGCCATAACTGGTAAACTGGAAAACTAAAAGATGGCGACTTCATAGAAAAACAATGGAAAAAACAACAACACACATACATATTCATTACACAGTCTACATATTCTACCAATTCTCGACATTGTCTACTTAATTGTTTAAACTATTTTCGACATCAACATGTAGACAATTCGGAAATACGCGTAGACGCACAACACTGCTTGGTACCCGATGGCAAATGCGATACATGTTTTTTCGAAACAAATATTCGGGTCGGAACACAAGTTCGTAATTCACGAAATTTTTTTGATGTCAGTTTCGAGTAGGTAGATCGGTAACCTTTCCTCTGTGGACAGCTCTTTGCAACGTTGATAGAAATCGGTAAAGTATCCAAATCATGATCAACAATTCAAGGCTTAACCATATGCAAAAGTGAACAAACTCCAATGTGTACCATCGTGCGAAATCAAATTTTGAGCGAAATTCCAGGTAGCAGTTACGTTACCGATAAACGACTGTCAGGTTGCGGTAACATCGGGATCAACGATAGCGTAACCAGGAAAATCAACGGAGGGAATGGGCTTCTCAACATCCTTTGATGAACAAGTATATCATGAGACTACCGAAGCCAATAAATTGTTAAGTTCTTCATAAAATTTATTCCACGAACATCCGTGAGCAGACCTTAAGGTTTTTGCACCATTAAGAAGTTACCCCATTTGATCTGAAGATTAGTTTGATGTGCTAAATTTATTAATTTACTATCAATTTACCTTAATAAGAGGAGGAAATTTCCCTTATTGTTATCTGAGCAGATAAGAGCTGACCTTGCATACACGGCAACTAAACGTAACTTTCTCTGGATCAGTTAATATAACTCCCGTAAATGTTTGTTTTATTGGTTGTTGGGTTCGTTAAATCCAGAAAAACTTTCTTTTGGTAGATAATATTCGATTTCAGTTAATCAACACTCATAATAGAGCTAAACAGATAAGTACATCAATTTTATTTAAAATAACTTTAACGTTATAAATTAAATAATTTTGATGACCAAATCAAAAATGCGAAAGATATCGCTGGTCAGCAATGTTAGTGCAACAGTACCTTTGCAATCTCGAGGCAGGCCTAGGTTTGTCTGTCTCCAATTAGGCTAGCAATATATTTATATCGCAGTTCTGCGTCTTACTCATAATAGTGATCTCCATTAGCGATTCTTGTTAGATTTAAATTTTTACTATTTGCCCTCGGTTTTTTGTAGGAACCAGTACTAGGTAGTTCACTTACTACATGAATTTTCATCACAGCCTTAATTTTATATATCAGTTTCGCCTGACTACAGGTGGGCGCAACTACTTTCTTTAGGAATTTCAATACCTTTATCCAAATCTTACCCCGAAACCCTCTTTACAAGATTCAATTATGAAGTACGAGGGTGAGCAACAATTATGTTTAGTAAATAGACATTCTTCTAATAACGCATTATCTCTTGAAACCAACCAGAACTTCTCTTTTAACCAATTTCATAGTTTTGATTGCATTTTTAATCCTTTCATTTAAGGATATTTTTAAAAAATCTACCCGGACGTTATATACCGTCTGTTGTACAATGTATACACGAGTCAGAAAGGACTACAAATATAAATTTATACGAGTACCACAATTATAAATAATGCAACAAATCCCTCGTGATGTGGCATACGAGAACACTGGAACAACCGCACGTTCGATGATTTTGTACCACACAGTATTTTTTTTTTCAACGAGCCGTTATTGTTATGAATTTTTCTTCAACATCATGAATTGATTTTTTCAAGTGTTTTCCTTTCTTATCAGCTATTTTTAGACTAACAACAGCACAAAAAAAAATGTTGATTTGATAGGGGGTAAATGAATGTCTTATACATGACTACGTATCGGCAAGATATTTAGGGTATATACGAGTATGTGCGATATAATGGCATATTATGCTGTATATACGTAATGTAAACGACAATTAAAATTTATATCATAATACGCATGTTGTATATATGCATGGATACATCACATCATACACATTATTATGTATTTCGACTCATTGTTTACTGTTTTCATGAAAAAAGAGGCAATTTTTCAAGTACCTATATACACTTGTTTCAACTAACGGTATATGTATACTCTTGAAATTTATGGAAATATGATCCATCTATTATTTAGATGACATTTTGTGATTTATACTAAACCCCTTTACAAAATATTTTGCTACCAGGCCAAATTTTTACAATTCATAAAAACCTTATTTAATCCTCAGCTGCTTGAGGTTAAAGTGGAATAGCCCCCTCTTCTTAAGCTTTCTTCTCACATCATTTTCAAAATATCGACGGCCAAAAACATTTAAAATTTGACACTAAATTTTGTAAAATTTATTGAAACTTATTCAAAAAATACAACAATAACAAAAGTTGCAATATAACTGGTCTAAAGTAAACATTTAGGCGAAATTCTCTTTTAAAATTTACGCAAGAGCGAAATAATCAATTTTGTCAACAACTGAAATTACCCATATAATACTGTGGGCAAAAAATAGTAAGACTTTGTACATAATTTTAAAATTCTTTATTTATTTCTCCAAATCTATTTCGTCCCCCTCAAAGTAATCCCCCCGACCTCAATACACTTGTGCCGATGTTTTTTCCAATCCTCGAAACAGTTGTTAAAGTCAGTTTCCGGAATAGCCTCCAACATGCGTAGCGATTCACGTTTAATGTCTTCAATTGACTCAAAACGGTTTGCCCGGAGCGGTCGTTTGAGTTTGCTGAACAGGCAGAAGTCAGATGGAGCTAAATCAGGTGAATACGGTGGTTGCTGAACGATATGGGTGGAATTTTTGGCGAAAAAATCACGTAAAACCAATGTAGTATGAGAAGGTGCATTATCGTGGTGCAAAAACCAAGAGTTGTCGATCCATAATTCCGGCCTCTTTTTACGAATAGCTTTTAGAATTTTTATACGTACGGAATTGAATTTGATTGCTACATCGATGAAATCCGGTTAAAATTATCTAGATTTATGCATTTACTACTTACGAGTTGCCAAGGTCCTGTAGTGAATTGCTTGGAAAACGTATTTGATGCATTCACCAGCATAAAGCTCGATTTTTCGCTCTAACGCTATTATCATAATAGAGTCTCGAAACTCATGATGAAAGCGTTCCAAACTTACATACCAATCTTGGTATGGTATCTTCATATTTCTGCAGGTGGAGTAATACAGGGATCTCAATCGTAGGACTGTTGTGAGACTGTTGCTCGTCAGTTTATTAAATAATATAAATAAAAATACGCACAAAGTCTTTTGAATATAATAACAGCACACAACGGCAAAAATTTAAATCGACTATAAGAAGCGTCAAATAAAGTAGACGAATTTTATTGAGTAAAAACTATTAGTTACTAACTTCAGTCTGTGAGCGCGGGTAAAATCTCACAGTCATGCAGCAGCCTTTAGTCTCTTTGGAGAAATGCAGTTTTCATTCGCACAAGTACAACTATTCATCCACTCGCACGCATGTACGTAGACCATCAGCACGTTGCAAGCCTTATGTCTGCCTGTACACCGTCAACATTGTTGTGGGTTGATTAAATTCACCGATCTAAATCAGATGAGAAAGTTTCGATTTTACATCCTGCCTCTGTTGAAATTCGAACCCCGTACACCAGGTTCAGGTGTCGGTTCAATGTTGTTCTTTGTTTGTCATTGAAGTGCACTTTGCATGTGACATTAGTATAAAGTTTACGATTAGGTTAGTTATGAAATTTGGGATGGTAGCGATTTACAAATAGTAGGTAAAGTGCCGAATTTCATTTTACTTGTTTAAAATTGTTTAATAATGCGGATAATGGTGATGTAGTCGACAAATTTTTTTCTTTAAATAGGTTTGCGTATCCTTGATAAAGTTAATCTTAGCGAAATTTATGTTTATATACGCGCGTGGCCAACTTATCATCGATGGCATTATTTTGAAAACGTTGAACCAACGTGATATACATGATTTTAGCTGCCTTATGAACTTTTGCCAACCAAGAACTTCTCAATTTGGTTACGGGCAATTCGATCCTGTGATTGCTTTGTATATTTATCAATGTTTTTATAGGGGGATTTAGTGATATTGAACTTGAACTTTTCATAGGTTGAGCAGAGATTGAGCAACTTATTACCATTGATTTTATCTCATTTTCAAAGCATTGGCCTCACAAAATAGATTAGGGATTACAGTTTTCACGACCTACATTGGCATTAAATCGCCGAAATTAATGAGTGAGTAATAGTTACATCGAGCTGACCACATAATGCATCTTCCGTGTCATCCATCATTTGGTTTAGGTAAAGCGTAGCACGTTATAATCGTAAAATTCCTAAATTACAATGAGCTCTGAGATAGATTTGAATACCATGAAAAATTTTTTTGCTCAAGAAGTTAAATACAATTCCTATGCCATTTAGACCGGGAAGTGGCCGGCCCGGACGTTTTACGTTCTAATCGTTGCCCTGATATGAAAATCAAAGTTTGAAAACGATAAATCAGTTTAAGTGATTCTACTAAAATTCTAGAAATCTAAAATTCTAAAATTCAAAATTTCCAAAATTCTAAAATTCTAAAATTCTAAATTTCTAAATAATTTTTAATATATATTTTTTTAATTTCGAATATTAGTTTTTTTAATTTTATTATTCCTACTAGTAGGAATACACCTTCATTGTTTTACCAAACAATTTATTTATTGATTAGAAAAATTGATTTTTTACATTAATGTATCTTGTGTCATAGATAGGTCTTCTGGATTGAATAAACCGCGAGCACGTCGTAAAATGGAATCTTTATTTGCATCGTACGGAAAATCTTTCGACGGAATTTCTAGTATAGTTGGCAATACAGCTGTTTGTGCGTTGATCAGCGGTCGAATTTTATCAGCAATGGTTTGATTGATAAGAATAATATCCATATCGGCTCGTCTTGTAAATTTATGAAAACATTCTTCAATTTCATTACGTTGCGTAAAACGGGTAACTATCATATAATTTGGCTCTTTAATTTTTGGTCTAACTAAAGTTATTTCACCAATTCCGCCCAACAGGAATCCAACAACGGTGTCTTCATCTGAGATTAATCCAATTAATTTGCCGGCATTCGATGGAGGGATATGTTTTTCGGTACGGCTCGACATTTGTATTTTGTCAAAACGAATTATTTTTGGATGACTTGTTGATTTGAAATTTGGAAAACATATGGCCTTCTTGATTGGGTAATTGAGAAGCGTAAAATATATGCCTTTATTCACTTTTTAACGCAGTGACTGACAATTACTGAAACAATTAGAATTAGTTTTTCGTACTAAGCCAAAACTTGCCACTTCATACGAGTATATAAAAATAATTTTAGTAAGCAGTTTAAAATACAATTAATAAAAAATTTAAACACAGTCAACCATAGCAAAACTTTAAAGGTGAATAAGGAACGTAAGAATGTAAGTACGAATTCGTATGTTATAAAATTTAAAAATTTAGAACTTAAGAAATTTAAAAATTTAGGAAATTAAAAATTTTAAAATTTAGAAATTTAGAAAATTAGAAAATTAGAAAATTAGAAAATTAAAAATTAGAAATTAGGAAATCTAGAGATTAAGTAATTTAAAAATTTAGACATTTAGGAATTTAGAAATTCATAACAGTAGAAATTTAGTAATACAAATATTTAGAAATTTTAAATTTTGGAAATTAGAAATTAAGAAATTTAGAAATTTAGACATTTAAATATTTTGAAATTTAGAAATTTAGAAAATTAGAAAATTAGAAATTTAGAAATGTAGTAATTTAGAAACTAGGAAATTTTGAAGTTTAGACATTTAGAAGTAGTAGTTTTTAGTGATTTATACATTTAGAAATTTATTAATTTAGAAAATCATGACATCAGAAATTTAGCATTTTAGAAATCTAGAAATAAAGAAATTTAGAAATTTGGAGATTTAGACATAGAAATTTAAAAATTTAGAAATTCGGAAATTTAGAAATATGGATATTTAAAAATTTAGAAATTAAAAAATTAGGAAATTTAGAAATTTAAAAAATTGGAAATTTTTAAATTTAGAAATTTAGTAATTTAGAAAATAAAAAATTAGAAATTCATAAATTTAGAAAATTAGAAAATTAGAAAATTAGAAAATTAGAAATTTAGAAATTAAGAAATTAAGACATTAAGAAATTAAGAAATTAAGAAATTAAGAAATTAAGAAATTAAGAAATTAAGAAATTAAGAAATTAAGAAATTAAGAAATCAAGAAATTAAGAAATTAAGAAATTAAGAAATTAAGAAATTAAGAAATTAAGAAATTAAGAAATTAAGAAATTAAGAAATTAAGAAATTAAGAAATTAAGAAATTAAGAAATTAAGAAATTAAGAAATTAAGAAATTAAGAAATTAAGAAATTAAGAAATTAAGAAATTAAGAAATTAAGAAATCAAGAAATTAAGAAATTAAGAAATTAAGAAATTAAGAAATTAAGAAATTAAGAAATTAAGAAATTAAGAAATTAACAAATTAAGAAATTAAGAAATTAAGAAATTAAGAAATTAAGAAATTAAGAAATTAAGAAATTAAGAAACTAAGAAATTAAGAAATTAAGAAATTAAGAAATTAAGAAATTAAGAAATTAAGAAATTAAGAAATTAAGAAATTAAGAAATTAAGAAATTAAGAAATTAAGAAATTAAGAAATTAAGAAATTAAGAAATTAAGAAATTAAGAAATTAAGAAATTAAGAAATTAAGAAATTAAGAAATTAAGAAATTAAGAAATTAAGAAATTAAGAAATTAAGAAATTAAGAAATTAAGAAATTAAGAAATTAAGAAATTAAGAAATTAAGAAATTAAGAAATTAAGAAATTAAGAAATTAAGAAATAAGGAAATTAAGAAATTAAGAAATTAAAAAATCAAGAAATTAAGAAATTAAGAAATTAAGAAATTAAGAAATTAAGAAAATAAGAAATTAAGAAATTAAGAAATTAAGAAATTAAGAAATTAAGAAATTAAGAAATTAAGAAATTAAGAAATTAAGAAATTAAGAAATTAAGAAATTAAGAAATTAAGAAATTAAGAAATTAAGAAATTAAGAAATTAAGAAATTAAGAAATTAAGAAATTAAGAAATTAAGAAATTAAGAAATGAAGAAATTAAGAAATGTTGAAATAAGGAAGTTTAGAAATTAAGAAATTAAGAAATTAAAATATTAAGACATTTAGAAACTAAGAAATTAAGAAATAGAAATATAGAAAATTAGAAATATAGAAATTTAGTAATTTAAAAAATTCGAAAATTAGACGAAATTAAGTAATTTAGACATTTTGAAATTTATTAATTTACAAATTCACAACATCAGAACTTTAGAAATTTAGAGATTTAGAAATTTAGAAATTAAGAAATCCAGAAATTTAGAAAATTAAAAATTTAAAAATTTTATAATTTAGAAATTTGAAAAATTAAAATTTAGAAATTTCAGAAAATTTGTAATTTAGAAATTTGGAGATTTACAGATTTAGTCATTTAAAAATTTAGAAAATAAAAAAATTTGAAATTTAGAAATTCAGAAATATAGAAATTTAGAATAATAGAGATTTAGAAATTTAGACATTATGAAATTTATTAATTTAGAAATTCATGACATAAGAAATTTAGAAATTTAGCATTTTAGAAATCTAGAAATATGGATATTTAAACATTTAGAAATTAAGACATTTAGAAATTTAGCAAATTTAAAATTTAGAAATTCAGAAATTTTATAATTTAGAAATTTAGAAATTTAGAGATTTAGAGATTTAGTCATTTAGAAATTTATTAATTTAGAAATTCATAACATGAAGACATTCATAACAGAACTTTAGAAATTTTGAGATTTAGAAATTTAGAAATTTGGAAATTAAGAAATCTAGAAATTTTGAATATTAAATAATTTAAAAATTTAATAATTTGGAAATTTAGAAATTTAGAAATTTAAAGATTTAGAAAATTAGAAAATTAGAAATTTATAAATGTAATAATTTAGAAACTTAGAAATTTACAATTTTAGAAATCTAGAATTAAAGAAATTTAGATATTTAGAGATTTAGACATAGAAATTTAAAAATTTAGAAATTCGGAAATTTAGAAATACGGATATTTAAAAATTTAGAAATTAAGAAACTAAGAAATTAAGAAATTTAGAAATTTAGAAAATTTGAAATTTAAAAATTTAGAAAATTAGAAAATTAGAAATTTAGAAATGTAGTAATTTAGAAACTTAGAAATTTTTGAAATTTGGAAATTAAGACGTTTAGAAAATTAGAAAATTCGAAATTTAGAAATTTAGTAACTTAAAAAATTAGATAATTAGAAATTTAAAAATTTAGAAAATTAGGAAATTAGAAATTTATAAATGTAATAATTTAGAAATTTGAAAATTTAGAGATTTAGAAATTTATTAATTTAGAAATTCATAACATCAGAAATTTAGGAATTTAGAAATTTAAAAATTAAGAAACTTAGAAATTTAGATATTTAGAAAATTTAAAAATTTTGAAATTTAGAAATTTAGAAATTTAGAAATTTAGAAAATAAGAAATTAAGAAATTTGGAAATTTAGAAATTTAGTAATTTAGAAACTTAGAAATTTTTGAAATTTGGAAATTAAGACGTTTAGAAAATTAGAAAATTCGAAATTTAGAAATTTAGTAATTTAAAAAATTAGATAATTAGAAATTTAAAAATTTAGAAAATTAGGAAATTAGAAATTTATAAATGTAATAATTTAGAAATTTGAAAATTTAGAGATTTAGAAATTTATTAATTTAGAAATTCATAACATCAGAAATTTAGGAATTTAGAAATTTAAAAATTAAGAAACTTAGAAATTTAGATATTTAGAAAATTTAAAAATTTTGAAATTTAGAAATTTAGAAATTTAGAAATTTAGAAATTTAGAAATTAAGAAATTTAGAAATTTGGAAATTTAGAAATTTAGTAATTTAGAAATTTAGAAATTTTAGAATTAAGAAATCTAAAAATTTAGAAATTAAATAATTTGAATATTAAGAAATTTAGACATGTAGTAATTTAGAAATTTAGAAAATTAGAAAATTAGAAATTTAGAAATTTAGAAATATAGAAAATTAGAAATTTAGAAATTGAGAAATTATTTTAAAATTTAAAAATTTTGAAAATTAGAAATTTAAAAATTTAGAAATTAAGAAATTTATAAATGTATTAAATAAAAAATTTAAACATTTAGACAATTAGAAATTTAGAAATTTAGAAATTTGGAAATTAAGAAATTAAGAAATTAAAAATTTTAGGAATTTTGAAAATTAAAAATTAGAAATTGAAAAATTTAACACATTTAGAAGTTTTGAAATAATTAAGAAATCTAGAAATTTGGAAATTGTGAAATTTAGAAACTTAGAAATTTAGAAATTTAAAAATTCATAACATTAGAAATTTAAAAATTTTGCATTTTATAAATTTAGAAATTTAGAAATTTAGCAATTTTAAAATTAAGAAATTTAGATATTTAGAGATTTAGAAATAGAGAATTTAAGACATTAAGTAATAAAACTTAGAAATTTAGCATTTTGGAAATTTAGAAATTAAGAAATTTAAAAATTAGAAATTTAGAAAATTAGAATTTTTTTAATTTAGAAAATTGGAAATTTAGAAATTTAGAAATTTAGCTTTTTAGAAATTTAGAAATGTAGAAAATAAGAAGTCTAGAAATTTAAAAATTTAGTAATTTAGAAATTCATAACATTTGAAATTTATAAATTAAGATATATAAAAAATTTAAAAATTCAGAAATTTAGAAATTTAGGAATTTAGAAATTTAGAAATTTAGAGATTTATAAATTTAAAAATTTTAAGATTACGAAATCTAGAAATTATGAAATTTAGAAATTTAGAAAGTTTAAAATTTAGAAATTTAGGTAATTGAGAAATTTGGTGTTTATGGAATTTCGAAATTAAAAAATGAAGGTAATAAAAAATTTAAAAATTTGTAAATTCAAAATTTAGAAGTTCGGTTATTTAAAAGATTTTAATGAGAGTTGTGCAAAACCATCTAACAATTTGTTAAAAGACCACTTTTCAATTAAACTTTTTTAGGATTTATGTTACTAATTTTTTAAATGTTAACAAAAAAACTTCAGTTTCAGCTGTACATCGAGTTTCCTATCTCCAATTTCTGTACAAAACTATCAAAATTTAAGAGAAAAATTATCATTGCGCCTTTGGTCAAATTAAAGTTGGTTTTGGAGAAATCACATTATTTTAGATTTTCTACATGCACATTTTAAAATTATTAGATTGAGTTTTTTTTTGATAATGTAAAATTGATTAGTATTTAGACTTTTTATATGATTTTGATATTATTGATGCGAGTTCTTACTGAGCTGTAGTAAAAATTGATATATTTAACATTTACAATTTTACCTAAATTTAAATTAAACATTAAAGTACCTTTAAGTTATTATTTAAAATAAGAAAACATTATTTATAATTAAGCTTTTAATCACATAAATAATTTTTCGTATTTTTCCCCATCAAAAATTTCATTTAAAAATTATATAATGGAAACATCTGTTTCAAATTAAAATACTTTTTGGAGTGAGATTTGTCAAAATCTACTCAGCCAACAACAATCAAAATCTTGGAAAATTTATTTTTACTGTTCTACTGAAAATAGTTTGAAAAATTATGGTGGCAGATTAATTGACGTAAATTTATAAAAATAAATCAAAAACGATTAGTGCAAACAATATTGGATACACGAATAATTAATGACAACCTCGATTTGATAAAAGTCGTATAACAACCAAAGGGTTATATACCTTGTTTCGATTCGTCTAGAGTTAAGCACATAATATAATTGCAATTGGAAAATTTATTTATATTTCATTATTAATTAAAATAGTAACTAGCAAAATCTATTTATTTATTGGGTATTGTTTTCAACTCTATTTAAAATAATTTGTAATTAAATAAATTAAATTTAATTAAACTCGTAAATTTTTTGTAACTACATAAAATATTTTTGTTTTCGATTTTATTTAATTGATTTAATATTTTTGTTGTTGTTTAATTAATTGTGTTTTGTGAGAATTAAATAAATGGCGAGGGTGTTAAACTAGATGAATATAATTTGGAGACATCTGTATATTTTTATAGTTTGAAATATTTTGGTATAATTATTTATGAGTACATTGAAAATTGTTAATTTTGAAATGACAAATCAGCTGAACCAGAATTTTTATAACTTGACGCGGCACAATGCCTAGTTAAATCATCTTGCGATTATGAACTTCGAAATAGATAGAAGCATTTTATAGTTATCATAAAAACATGAATAATTGGTTATTAATCATCTGTAGTTGTATGAATGGCAGCATGGGCTGCCCAGCAGCATAGGCCGAAATAATATGATTTACTCAGAAACAATACTTCCGGATGAAATTCAAGATAGTAAGAAAGAAACATTTTTCTTTCTTAATAGCATCCAGTAGATGGTCAGGCTGACAAAGCGATTGCTCCGTATGATAGTCTTCATCCTTTTATATTGCCTTCTAAATCCAAAATAATCACAAAATTAGTGATGAAGGTTACATTGTGTTGCGGGTTTATTATCAAGCATTACAGGATGAAAAATTCTGGATTGTTCATGGTCGAAATACTATCGAGCGATAGTACTAATCCGACCATTCGTGAAAAATTAGTTGGATTTTGCTGGTCCCATCAAAACATACCTAAAACACGCCAGCGAACTCGTACCAAAATTTTAATGTGAACCAATGAACTGTGGTATTATGGATTTTTGTAACAAATTTATTTAATTTTGCCATCAGCCATGTCCCAAAACCAATATTTTGACTACAGTAGTTTCACAGTAGAATATCTAACTATAAATGGAATCACATTATTTACGAATAAAAGTTGGCAAAACTTTATTCTTCTTCGTATTCGTATTTTGTACAGTTAATAAATTGAATAAAAAAGCAACACGAGCTTGAATTTTCCAAATGAAACATTATTTTTCTCCGTTTTCGATTGTATTTAATAATTCCAATGGTTAAACATTGCAGGCAGCGTGCAACATACATTTATCGTATATGCGGTTACAACTCTATACTCGTAGATTACCCTAAAATAACATAAATTTGCATTTTAGCTGTATTCGTGTCGCGTATTTCTATTATGGTTTTTAAATTGTTTACATTTTATGTTTAAAACTTTGTATAGTTTTCTTGCTGCAAAGTTAGGTTTTGTTGTTTTCACGGTAGAAGCCGCGAGTTAATAGTTTTCTGTGTAGCAGCAAGTTTGTTTTATCAACTTTTAAGAATTTTTTGTACGTTTGTTTTCACATAATTTCCACGAAAGTTTTCATGAAAAAGCTATTCGTGGTATGTTATTAGGTTGAAGAAAATTTTGAAAGCTTATTAATGCAACTATAAATCAAAGAATTTTTTCCTTTAAATTATAGCACATACATAGTTGAAAAGGTTTTGGAACATTGAAATATTTGCTAAAGTTTTACCATAGAACTGAGCTTCCTTGTAGTTTTTCTAAAGTTTCAGGTTAAATTAACGGTATCAACTGGGGATAACACAATATTGCAAAAAGCATAACTGAATCTAGCAAAATTTGGATTCATGAATGCCCTGGTTTCATGTAAGGTTTCACTGCTGGGTTTATCTTTTTATTACATAATAACTCTAAATAAAGAAAGTGCTAATATTCTCTTACTGCACTGCTCAGTAAACTATTTGAACTGTTGTTTCCTTCAATTTGAAAAACGGTAAACATTGGGCCGGTTCCAAAAGACATGACTAATGAGTATGTCAACTGACGTCTTCTCATCGGTCGGTGTCACCATCTACACCAATGACACAAACGTTGAAAAAAGCTTAAAATAATACACCTCAAGGGCAACCATCAACAGTCTTTTGACATCTCTGATTCGTGGTGTTATCCGATGAGGAGAACACCACGAATTAGAAATGTCATACGTGACAAGTTCGTGCCTTGCAGCAGTAAACCTCGTGCGAGTAAGCAAGTTTATACTAGATTTGGGTGTTCAGTCGGCGTAATTAATAAAACGTTTAAAATCCAGTGGTGCCATGACAATTCGCGTTAAGCAAGCGTCGCTGCAGCGGTTTATTGAACGAGCCGTAAGGAAGAGCATGTAGGTCTCGATCGGCACAGTATAATGAATTCTGCGGCGTAGATGATCTGACTGCAGACGAGTGAGTTGAGTAGGAACTCGAAGGAGGGTATGGTATCAGCCAGACTGATATCAGAGACTGCTATCAGCCTTGGTCGACAACCTGAAAGGTAATGCCATAAGCTAACTCACACAAAGCAGTCGCTCGCAATAAAGCTGCCTCGAATTTAGGTTCCAGTCTTTGACGGCGTCTACTCGAATTGAACGGAATTTGAGAATATGCTCGTCGACCTCGTTTACAACCATAAACCGCTAACCAATTCGCAGAAGCATCGTTGCTCAAGTCTGTGAGCATCACGAACGACAATTACGAAGGAGCATGGTGCATTCTACGAGATCAATATAATCACCGTCGGTTCATCAGCGACAGCCATCTTTGAAAGTTCAGAACCATGCTTGCACTACAAATCGAATCAGCCGTGAAATTGCGTAAGATTCTTGACAATACGACCAATACCTTTTGCAGTCTGAAAGTTTTAGGAGTACTGGTTACCACATCGGATAGGAGTACTGATATCATCGGATAGGAGTACTGGTTACCACATCGTATTTTTGCTTCTTCACGTGTCAACTTTGTGCTTTAAATTACAACAGTTTCCAGTGCGATCAATTCTAACCAATTGACACGCATCAATGGCTTCACTTGAAGCAATTGGAACTTGATCCTCATTACCATCTTTTCAGCAATATAGATATTTTACTCGGAGCCGACGTCATTATGGTGCTTCAGAAGGCTGGTTGCATCAGCGGCGTTAACGATTCAGCATTCGCACAAAACTCAAATTTTGGTTACATCCACTTCGGCAAGGTTTACCGGCAACCACCCAGTATTATCGATGGTGTCCGACAACAGGCTCTGGTCATTTTGGGAAACCGAGTGTTTCTTCATCTCGAGAATTAGCGCACGATGAGTTAAAATGTAAACTGCACAATACGAATCTACACATATTATATTATCGCAATGAAGATGAAAGTCTCCCTGCCATTCAATGAGAACTCATCACCCATTAGAAGGTTACGAGAGGATGCAGTTCCAAGAAAGATCAACTATGGGATTTGCCAGAATCGATCAACTACGTTCTGAGTAAAGCATATTCATGCAGGATTGTCTGGATCCGGCCACATGAAGGATGTGTCCTACGAACACAACAACTCGTCGGGCCAGACGCACTATTTTCCTCATTAGGGTGTGATGCAACGCACATTGCTCGAGGTATTCGACGCATCGTACTCAACGTCATCCGGCATATGACTTAACCAGAAGCTTTGCATTGGGCCTAAGTTTCAACAGAACGTCTTTGAAAAGCTGACCTGTATTCGCAGACGTCAATTTGTTTTCTTTGCAGACATCAAGAAGATGTATCTGCAGATCTTGATGGCGGTCAACTACAGAAATTATCAGCGGATCATAGCGACCTTCTCCAGAAGAGCCAATTCAAGACTGTCGTTTGTGCACCGTCTTATGGAACTGCCAGCGTTTCGTATTTCGCGATTTGCACTATTCTTCAGCTAGCACGAGATGAACAGGAGAAATACCAAATTGCAGATAAAGTCGCATCCAGAGATTTCTACGTCGGCGACCTGATGACTGTCTCAAACCACATCGCTGATTTAATCGAGGTCCGGCGGAAAATGGTGGAACTACTCAGATGTGACGACTTCGAAGTACAGGAGTTGTCCTCGAGCAGTCAGCGGTTTTTTAATTCGATACCAATCGAATTGCGCGAACATCAGGGTCAACTTGAGCTAAACTGGGACGTACCAGTCAAAACACTCGGGCTACATTGGTCTCTTTCGGGCGATTGTTTTGGATTCTATATCAGCCCGTCATCGAATGCTCGTGCACCAACCAAACGAGTATCGACAACAATTACCGTGAAAATCATACTATAAGTATTGTGTTTACTCGGTGGTCCTAAAATCAATCGCTCAATCGGCTTGCTTATCGAGATAGTTTGAAATCATTGCACAATACGAATCTACACATATTATATTATCGCAATGAAGATGAAAGTCTCCCTGCCATTCAATGAGAACTCATCACCCATTAGAAGGTTACGAGAGGATGCAGTTCCAAGAAAGATCAACTATGGGATTTGCCAGAATCGATCAACTACGTTCTGAGTAAAGCATATTCATGCAGGATTGTCTGGATCCGGCCACATGAAGGATGTGTCCTACGAACACAACAACTCGTCGGGCCAGACGCACTATTTTCCTCATTAGGGTGTGATGCAACGCACATTGCTCGAGGTATTCGACGCATCGTACTCAACGTCATCCGGCATATGACTTAACCAGAAGCTTCGCATTGGGCCTAAGTTTCAACAGAACGTCTTTGAAAAGCTGACCTGTATTCGCAGACGTCAATTTGTTTTCTTTGCAGACATCAAGAAGATGTATCTGCAGATCTTGATGGCGGTCAACTACAGAAATTATCAGCGGATCATAGCGACCTTCTCCAGAAGAGCCAATTCAAGACTGTCGTTTGTGCACCGTCTTATGGAACTGCCAGCGTTTCGTATTTCGCGATTTGCACTATTCTTCAGCTAGCACGAGATGAACAGGAGAAATACCAAATTGCAGATAAAGTCGCATCCAGAGATTTCTACGTCGGCGACCTGATGACTGTCTCAAACCACATCGCTGATTTAATCGAGGTCCGGCGGAAAATGGTGGAACTACTCAGATGTGACGACTTCGAAGTACAGGAGTTGTCCTCGAGCAGTCAGCGGTTTTTTAATTCGATACCAATCGAATTGCGCGAACATCAGGGTCAACTTGAGCTAAACTGGGACGTACCAGTCAAAACACTCGGGCTACATTGGTCTCTTTCGGGCGATTGTTTTGGATTCTATATCAGCCCGTCATCGAATGCTCGTGCACCAACCAAACGAGTATCGACAACAATTACCGTGAAAATCATACTATAAGTATTGTGTTTACTCGGTGGTCCTAAAATCAATCGCCCAATCGGCTTGCTTATCGAGATAGTTTGAAATCATTGATTCGACAAATCGCAATCGCCTTCAAGTTCATGGATTCAGCGGCGCCTTTGAGAAAGAATACGAAGCGGTGATGTGTGCTCGGACAACGTTAGCAGATGGATTCGCCAAAATCATAATTCTGGTATCAAAGGCCAAGGTTGCCCATTGAAATTGGTCAGCCTGCCACATTTGAAGCTTTGTGCTGGCGTACCTCTTTCCATACTTATCCACACCGTCTTGCAAGTGGTATTTGGATGGCTAGAACAAGATGTTTGTGGCCAATCGGATTTCGCAAATCTTAAACAGATGCGCATCTCGTGGCGTTGACCCTTCATTACTACGCAGCCATCTGCTGTGGTGAATGGATTCTGTTTGTCTATGGAAAAGTATTCGTCAATGGCCACGACAAAGAACGAGCGAGGCTAATATTACGTCGGCGAACGAGAAACTAAATCAATGACAATGACTTATACTAGTGTCATAAACTAGTGTCACACTAGCTTATACTAGTGTCAAAACACACTCGAGTGGCTTTATCATCGTGCTCATGCTCAATTGGTCATTCGAGTTCTGGTTCAAGAAACACATTTCGCTAAGAAGATAACAAAATGCCAATCCATAGAACATTTATTAGACAAGAGCCCACTTTTATCTCTGAGCCCTTTCGCCGGCAGGGATGTTATACTACGGGTCGGAGGTCGGCTCAATGAATCGAGCTTGCCATACACATGGAAGCATCCTACTATTGTTCGCCTTCCATCACATCGTGTTACTCCTTTGTTACCGCGTGAGGAAGCAAAATCCAAAATCTGTACACCAATTGTGCAACCAATTTTGTCGGAGCTAGTCGTCAACTAGCATTCCTACGTCAGCAGTACTGGCTAAGGATGACACTACCTGGAACTTCATTCCTTCTGCTTCACCGCACTTTGGCTTCTTGTGGAAAGCAAGAATAGAATAGGTCAAACATCACTTACGGCGTATCATTGGCGAAAACTTACTCACGTTCGTGGAGTTGACGACATTTACGATTTAGGGCATTTCTGAATCGAAGAGGCGCCAATCACACTCGATGTGAAAACAAACTGTCTCAATCGTTACTAGCAACTGCATAGAATGTATCGTCACTTCTGTATAATGTGGTCGACAGATTATTTTTGCCGACAGCAACGATCAAAGTGGATGAGAATCAACGACGCTTTTATTGTTATTGGTCAACTAATCCTCAACAAAGAGGAAAGCATACCTCCTTAGAAATGTTCCCTCAGGAGTATCATCGATACACATCCAGGATCTGATGGAACAGTTCGAGCTATCACACTAAGATGTCAGAATGGCGTATGCAAGCCACTGGTCGCTTGCCACTGGTGGCCACTGGTCGCCACAAGACTGAACAACTACAGTTTTCAATAAAGTACTAAAATGCTTTAGGGCGGTCGGCAATGATCAATATATCAACTGACGTCTCCTCATCGATCGATGTCACCACCTATCGATGGACAATCTACAACAAACACAATCGTTGGAAAACCCAGAAATTTCAAAAGTGGCCAGTTCGAACAAAATCTTTCTATTTTTTTTTAAATCATGAATGGAGCAGCACGGCTTGAATTACAACAACCAAATAAATTATACTATTGGTAGAGCAAACCAAAAATACGAAACTTACTGGACCCAGTGATCCAAACATATAATCATTCGCTATGTAACAAACGCTGGTCCAAATGGTGTTGAGTTTACTGTTGACTCTTCCACGGATTTAAAGGTATTTACAGAAAACGTAAGGTTAAAAGGGGTGGATACTGGTTACGATGCCGTGTGAGAGAGTTTGTGGATCCAACTAGGTGCTTTATGTTCCAGCGATACAATAATATGGCAAAGAATTGCAGGGCGCGCACATAGACGCACATAGATATAAGGGTTGTCTAAATAAAGACAAACTTGCCAGTTGTGCGAGCTGTAACCACATGATCAGTAGGTTTCGCTACCTGTAACAAATTTGAAAGTACTGTGCTACGTAAAAAATATGAAATTTGGTCAAAATTTGAGACAATGCAATAGAAATCTACGTATTGCCAATCTCAACATGCACGACCGACTAATTGATGCAAATAGAAGAAAAGTAGAGGACTTCGTGTCTAGGAGTGACCTCTTCATAATGAACAAGCAGCGAAACCCAACGATGTTCTCGTCTAATGGGAACTCCAATAATGATCTAACAATAGTAAATGGAGCGTTGTTGGGCTCGATAGTTGGGTGTTGTACGAGATAGATTTAAGAGAAAGTTGGACATCTAAAAGCTAACAGTCAGTCGGATTGAACACGACAACCAACGGGTTTCGAAAATTCACTTTTGCGATACACATTTTGAATCGAATACCACACATTATTGTACCAAATTCGAGCATCGATTTTCAAAGTAGTTAAGTCTAGTGAATATATTAGTAATCCATGACATGATTATCGAAGTATTCACTAAAGAATCGAAATCTATTACGTTACAAAATCAGCCAAATGGTTCGACTGGGAATCATGATGTAATTAGACAGAATCAAGTAAGAAGTCGATGTCTCTCTTCTCATAGGACCCACGGTGGTTCAACATTAGTGAGCAATATCTGTCCGTTGTTTTGTAATGTCATTGCACAATTGAAGCTACTTTAATTACCTTGCGACGATAACGTTAAAAATTGCTCAAGCTCACTAAGTTGAAATGCATACTTATGGTGCTCAATTCACATCTTCAACATCGCTATCATCGTCAAGCAACCGTTGTTTGGTTTAGTACAAATTTTGGTAACCAAAGAGCCGTAACAAAAAAATTTGCCGTGGACACAAAAGCACGCTTTATAACATTGCCATAATTCATAATTTATCAAGACAATTGATCCAGATTTGAAAAGTTTTAGAAAATCAAACATAAATTTTACGTTCGAGGAGTATTTACACAATTTTGGCACATACACAACTTTATTTTATCCAGTTATTCAAAGTATATTCAAAACAATTTCAGTGTGTCTGGGAAGATCCAAAAAGAAATATTAAATGAACGAGTCAGTGCTGACCATATAAGCTGTGAGGGAGGCGCGCCAAGGGTTCTTTAAGAAATTATCTACCGGAAGCAAAACGTTTTTACGGTGATTGGTCTAGATATATACAACCACTGCCGGTTTCTGTCGAACAATTATATTAAACAGTATGAACAGAAAGAGCACCAATGTCAGAAAAGCGACCGTTACCGTAGATATGTTAAATGCGTGAAACAGTTCGAATCAAATTTGTTCATAGAATTCTTAAAACATTGTAACTCGAGCGACAAAAAAACCCAATTGCACTAGATTCATGGAGAGGTGACGTTGCACATTAAAATCCGCAATATTTAAAAATTTTAATTTAATTTATTTATCATAATGTGCTAAACTCAAAATTACGGCTGCGAAAATCTATTTTCTAAAATTTTGGTAAATGTTCTCCTTGTGGTTGAAAACCATTTTCATCAGCAATATATGCCAACGAATACGGTTTACCATCATCACCAACATAATTTATTGTACCCCGTACCACAAGCGCTTCATTTTCGGTTCCAACATTTTTTAATTCGCCCTGCTCCTGCCGCGCGGTACCATCACTCGTTTCATAACTGTTTTCAGATGAAAATTTATATTTTTTATGACAAACACTAAATATGCGCATTATTGTTGTAAATCTTACCCGAAGCTAAATCCATATGGACCATTATTGTCATTTTGATACCGTAAAATTTGTGCATTCCTGGAATGATCAAGCGCTGATACGGCGGCGACAGTGAATATAAAACAAATTACCAAAGTTATTTTCATGATTTGAGATGAGTTGACTTTTGATTATTATTGGATGTGAAATAAAATTGTTACTGATAATGGTCTGATAAATTTCGTCTGCTTTTATACGATAAAACGATAAAAATTGCTATCGATGTGGGATCGAATGTTGGTATATTAAAAGTAATGTTGTTGTTGTATATCGTTTTAGTATCGCACACGAATATTTTGTAAGAGATGAAGAACAAGATTTTTAATTGTTATTGCTGTGATTACTGAGTGTTTCGTCATTTTTATTTGACTTTTTTGGCTAAAGTGTATTGTGTTACGTAATCGGGGTACATAATCTTTGCAACAGGTGAAAATTAATTTTAAGTGAGTTTTTATTTTTATAGCATTTCGGCGACAATTTATTTCTCAAGTGAATGTTGCAGATTTAAAATGTAATATTTAATTCGTTTTAAGTGGCCTTTAGGTTTAACCTAAATTCTGATTTAAAAGCTTTGCGGGTTTTTATCAGTCGAATTTAATCTAATCTTATTCGGAAAAAGCTCCTATTCTCTCGTGAGTGACCAATGAAGCTGGAGTTAAAAACCAAGTAGAGTTTTGGTTCTTGTTACGTAGATGTCAACCAGATTAAAAAATGTCGATCCAACACTTTTATTTTTTAACAAGGGGCCTCAGTATTCCGGTCACTTGGCGCCCTAGACCATTTATGTATGTTCGTATTAAAGATTACGTGTTTGGTCGCGTTCGATTGAGGAGATTAAATGACTGTTCGAACATCTCGAACACCAAACTCACCCAGATTCTGGAGTACCGTATCACTAAACTGGACCCCGTTTTCAAAGTGTATAACTCCCGATACTTCATTTAACAGAAAGTTATCACCTCGTAAGTGTTCAGTAATTTTGTTAGCGTTTCCTTTTGCAAGAGTTGACAGAAAAACAAAATTTGTTGTTTCTGGAACGTATGTATTTTTTCGAAAGGCCTAAAGAAATTGGTTTTAAAGTCTGATTAGGAGATTTAATAATTTTGCAAATTTCACAAGATTGAATGAAATTTCTAACTTGAATACGAATTCCGGACCAAACAGTTTTATTTATTCCGCAATGAGAAGCAATAGCTCGACATATTTTTGTTCGATCAAATTTCGTGTCAATTCATTGGGTAACCAAAGTTTTCGCACAGGAAGATTTGTGCGTTCAGCATTGCGTTTACGGTCGAAAGAAATATAAAATCGATGTTCATGATTTTTTTTTTGTACTTTTAAAAAAATAACTACTTTAGATTTAAAATTCATTTTTTTCTTGCTTGAACGAGCAAAATTAAGATCTACGTCGAGAAAAACGCCAATTTCCTAATAGATATACGGGATCGGATATATCGATAATTATAAAACGCTTTATCGACGGTAAAACTGCATGTAATCCTTCTTTAAAATGTTCAGTCACTGGAATAACTAGTAAAAATGTCAAGACATTAGCTATCCTTGTAAAGCAAAAATTATGTTACCAAATTATGTTTTCATATTGTCAACGATTTATTTCTAATCGATGGGCAAGGAATTTTAGGCAAAGATTTTTTTCAGATATTTAAGTGAAATATTAATTACAATCAAGATATATTGGTAATTTTGGTTGGGGAAAATTCACAAGTATCAATAAAGTTATGTTCACCCGATTGTAATAACATAGAAATTCCAGAGAGAGCAGAGAAAGTAGTAAGCATAACCGTTAATTTTCCCGAGGGTGAGGAATTTTTAATTAGGGCCAAGGAACTCCAAACCGGCTTGTTCATTGGAAATGCTATAACACGAATTAATGATTCGAAAGCCCAAATTTGTCTAATGAATGCAAACACCTTTCCTATTAAAATTCCAAATTTTGATGTTGAAGCTGAAAATATTAATAAATTCGATGTAGTTACCACTTCTAAAAAGCAATATATTATCAATGGACGCCTTAAATTGTTTGAAGAATTAATTAAAACTGAATCACTAAGTTCCGAAGAAAAATCATCTATCTTAAGAATTTGCCGTGAATTCATTAAGCCTTACCGATTACCATTTTCTGCCAAAGAAGAAATTAATAAGTAAATTGTTAAAATTTTAAAAGATGTAACAATTGAACCGAGCAAAAGCGGGTGGAATTCTCCCATACTTGTGGTTCCTAAGAAACCATGAAGCGAAATGTACCCACTGCCCAACATAGTCGAAATATTGGACTAGTTGGGGAAAGCTAATTAATTTTCTACGTTCGATCTCGCTGATGAATATCATCAAGTATCGTTGAATCCAGTAGATCGATGAGCCTCGAATTTGGCTGCGTTCAGTTCGGAAGCAGGACATTTTCATTTTAATCGAATGTCATTTGGGTTAAAAGGAGCGCCATGTACTTTTCAACGATTAATGAACAATGTTTTGGCAGGACTTTCTGGTTTAAGTTGTTTTGTGTACATGGATGATGTTGTCGTCTACGGATATAATCTCGGATATAAGTTAATTAACGTATTCAACAGATATCGATAGTATAATCTAAAATTAAATTTAGAGAAATGTAACTTTTTGCGACGGGAAATAGCCTATCTTGGACATATTATTACCCCGGACGGAATAAAACCAGACGAATCAAAATTTAATGCAATAAAGTATTTTCCCAGTCCGAAAAACTGTTAAAGGCATAAAGGCATTCCTCGGATTATGTGGATATTATAGACGTTTTATATTTTTTTTCTAAAATAGCAGAACCTCTTACGGCATTAACTAGAAAAAACGTAACATTTAATTGGAATGCATTCTGCGACGAGTCATTTAGAATTTTAAAAGAGAAACTAATAAGCCGACCAATTTTGGCAGTACCCAGATTTTTCAAAAATATTTATTGTTACTACGGATGCAAGTGGTATTTCCTTGGGAGCTGTTTTATCGGAAGAGAAAGGTGATAAAGACTTGCCGATTGGTTATGCTAGTCGTGTTCTCAATAAAGCGGAGCGAAACTACTCAACTATTGAGAATGAAATGCTGGCAATCATTTACGCGGTGGAACGATTTCGACCATACTTGTACGGTAGACCTTTTGTAATCCGTACCGATCACAAACCATTAGTTTGGCTTGGAAAACGTACAAATCCTACAAGACGTATTACTCGTTGGAGACTTTAATGGACGAATACGATGCAAAGGTTGAGCACAAATCAGGAAAGGCCAATGCTAGCGCTAATGCTCTAAGCCGAATCGTAATTCCAACTTCCCAAGTAAAAGTTTTAACAAGGTCTAAAACAAATATTCAGGATCAGATTGATCATGAAAGTTCGATGGCACAGCAGAGTACATCAATGTCAGATGGTTGATTTCAAATTGAATCAGAAGCTTTACGAACTCTCGAAAACCACAAAATTATTTATTTGACTGAGGAAAATAAGATTAACGAAATTATTAACGAATTTCACGTTAGCCCAATAGATGATCGTATGGGTATTTTGCGAACGTTTAACCGAGTCAAATCGTAATATCGAGTCGAATCAAAAAGATAATTTAAGAATGTAAAAATTGTCAAATAAATAAAATCGGTCAATCCACGAAATGTGAAATGAAAATCATATAGATACGTCATCCATCGCCTTTCAGAAAATATTTTTAGATATTGCAAGGCCATTAGATCCTCATAGTTATGATAATAACAAATACATTTTGACTCCACAAGATGACTTCGCGAAGTTTTCAACAGCCGTTGACAGACAATTCCGATGACAGATACTGATACAGTTTCACGAGCTTCTGTAGAACATTTTATTTGGAAGTATGGTTTGCCGATATCACTTGCAACAGATCAACGAACGAATTTTATGAGCAAAGTTTATTTAAACGTTTGTAAGATTCTTAATATCAAAAAATTAAATACACCGGCCAAATGGTGCACTGGTACGATCACATCGAACACTCGGTGAATATCTTAGAAATTTTTCAAAGGACACACAAAACTGGGACAAATGGGTACCATTTACAATGTTTGTTTATAACTCCACTCCACATACTTGAAATTAAAAATAAATTACAAATTGCCTGGAAATTCGCAAGAGATAAACTGATAGAAAATAAAGTTCATTCCAAACCCTGTTACGATGGTAATATAAATAATCCAAACTTCCGAGTCGGAGATTCTGTTCTTTTAAAAAATTCAAAAAATTCAAGGAAGAAATTAGAAAAACTTTGGGATGATCCTTTTACGATTATAAAAATTAATTCTCCCGAAAATACTACGATCCGTTATCACAACAGAAATATGGTTGTTCTCAATAATCGGTTAAAGCATTTTAATTCTTAATTAAAAATTAAAAGGAATAAATTGATTATCGTTGCCTTTAAGATTTTAATCGTTACTGAGTTATAATTCGGAAAAAAAAAATAATAAATATTGTTAAGAATAAAATGTAATAACAAATTTCCTTGTTCAAAATTCCAGTATTGATTCGGCGATTGCAGAGGACGATACCAATTGATTTAATGGATTAAGAACACCACCACTTTTTTCTGAAAAGTTTGTATTATTTTGGTGTTGGTTTTCTTTGTACAACCCCAAAGCTGAATTCTGTAAGTCCATACAGGCTTTAGCAACTGTTGATATAATAAATTTTTCGGTTGACAATTCCGAATTTTAACGGAGCTGCCGAAACATTTTTCGATATTTGATATTAAGTTCATCTTTTTTCTTTTTAACGTGCTCTTTCCATCTGAGCCTGGTATCTACGGTCATCCCTAGATATTTAGCCTTATTTGCATATGGAATCTGCTATCCGTTAATGATTACAGGTTTGTAGCTGACTTTTAAATAAGTAAAATTCACATGCGTAGATTTCAATTCATTGAGTCCGATTCCTCGGACTTCCTCCTCGTGTCGTTGTCGATTTCTCGATAGTGTCTCCTACTGAGAGAACTGCAGTACCATCAGCAAATGTTACAACAGTAACATCGTTTAATTGAAGTAAATATCTGGTGTAGAGCAAGTAAAAAATACGTCCCAAAACCTGTTCGGTTCGGAGTATTCTTCTTCATATTTCACCCGATAATGGCGATTTCTATGTAGTTTGAAGAGTTAACCTCTGTGCTTCACCTTATCGAAGGCCTGCACCACATTTAAGAAGATACTAGAGTAAACCTTTTTCCTCTATAATGTACACTCAATGATATCTGTCATTGATGAACCTGCTCAATATTTGAGTGTTTCTCTGTGAAATCTATAGCTGATATTCTGGGATAAGGTTTCTTAGTCCTATATGGTTTTTCAATCTGTTGAGCAACAGCCTCTCATACTATTTCGCCAGTATTGGTAGAAGTGAAATTGGCTGGTAAGATTTTGTAACATTCGGTGGCTTGCCCGGTTTAGGAATGATTATTAATTCTGCTACTTTCCACTGCATTGGCACATATTTTTTCCTGAGGATTGCATTATTTATGTGCAATAACTTCCGGGTGCCTTTATAAGACAGCTTCTTTTTTATTTGCCCTGTTATCATGTTCTTAATTTCAGCTTTTAGTTCTTTCAATGTCACAGGCCTAATATTTTCGAAGTCAGATGTTCTGGGCGTATCAGCAGTGTTTTCGGAACTGGTCTGCCGACCTAGAGGTTGAAATGTTTCTTCAAGATGTTCAGCAAACAGGTTCTATCCCATTTCCTATCGTTTGTTTCGATTAGGGGGATCTGCGTTTTTGGTAGTTTTAACCCTTTTGTTGCTTTCTAGAGGGAATAATCGATATCTTTAGTTGGAACTAGAAAACAAAGGTATTTTCCAATTGTTCCATAATTCACTGCTTTTATGAGTGGCTTAAGTTTGATGCACAAGTTGTTTAAGGTCATTTTATCACTTGCAGCGTACGCGTAGTCTGCCATTTCGGGGTTTTCGTATTTGTTGCACTAGTTCTCTTACTTCTATTGGGTAAACAATGCAATTTCCTTTCCTGGGCGATAATTTGGGGATGCATTCGCAATCCGACCATAGTTTGACATCAAGGAGCCTGTCTAGTTCCTCTTTTGTTTCATTTTCACTTTTGCTTGGCACTTGAAGTTCTATTTTTTCGTCTATTAGCTGCTTAAACAATTCCCAATTTGTTTTGTTGTTTGTGAGCTGTGGTGAATTTGTTTCTTTTATTACAGTTTCACTAACCGTCATAATACCAGGTGCTTGATCAGATGTAGCGTTCCGATATGCCTTTAGTGATGTAGAAATCTCTAAGGTCTGGGATTTTGTTAGGATCAGATGGCCGGTACGTTGGTTTCCCTCCTGAGTAAAATTCACAGATTGAGTATTGGCCAGCTGGAAGTATTTGTTTGCCTTTTGGAGAGGTTAATCTTGAACCGCAGAATTTATTTTTGCATTAAAGTCTTCTCCGATAATGAAGTTACTTCACCTAATTTTTGGAACCAGATTACAGGTGTTGTGATAACTAAATTTAACCGTTACGGTGGTTACTTGCATGGACCCTTTTTCTACTTTTAATTCTTCATGCTGATTAATAGTATCCCTAATAAATGTTGCCGACCCTCCTCTTGCTAGTTCCGGATTACATAGCGATCTCCGGATTGCTAGATAGGAGCTGCTGGTAAAATGTGTTTCTAATATTAAGCATATATCAATTTTCTCAGAAATTTAAAGATAGTTCTAATTCTGCTAGGTGTTGTGTTAATCCGTTGGCATTCCATATGACTATACTTAAAGAGTAGTTTTGATGTCTAGTTTCTGCTCCGAAATTTTGAATTGAACTATGCATTGCCGACATTATTTATTTTTAGCTATTTTGGAACTTGGTATTTCCAGCAGATTGAGTCGATCCAGAATTGACTTAGTTAGCGTATTCTTCTGTTCCTCAATTTACCCTATTTAAAATTGCTTTTCTTTCGAATTTGAAGAGGCCTGCGCATATGTATGACTCTCCCTACGCATAGGTACTTCATTTCCTGCTCGATCCTTGTTCGGATGACTTAGAGGGGTTTGCGTGCCTGATCGCTCATTTTCTGTACCTGCTTTGCAACCTCACATCCACGGTAGCTGGCTGGAGGCTGCCCATTACAATTTATACATTTTGGTGGTTCTTCTTTAGACAGTTTGCAAGTTTGGGATGGATGCTTTCCAGCACATTTGACACATCTTGGTTCGCGCGCGCAATATCGTTGCGTATGGTTATATCCTTGGCATTTTTTACATTGTACTATTCTTGTACTAGCTCTTTTAACAGCTTCTATCTTTACTCGCATGTTGAGTATACCAGTTATATTGTACATTTTTTGTAAGTGTATTTGGAAGTCCTCTTTTTGAAACGGGTTCTAGTCGGTACTCTCCGCTACGTCTCTCTTTTTTAATAATGTTCACGGCATCAAAGATTTTAAATCCTTCATTTTCTAGGTCCTTCATTATTGAACTATTTTCACAGGTTGGATGTAGGCCTCTTGCCATGACCTTGGTGGGACGATCGTTTTTATTTTCGTATGTGTACCAATGATGTTTTTCCATATTCGGTTTCATTGAAAAGTTTCTGTATGCGCTTGGATTGGAAGTGTTAATACCGTAACAGTACTCAATACACTTTGGATTTCTGAATAGTTAGTTACTCCTATTATACAAATCGGTAGAGGGGCTTTTACCTTTTGCAGTGCTTCATTTTGTTGAGCTGGTTACCCTTCGGGTGATTTTTCTACCTCTATAGTGAGGACTCAGCTTTTCTTTTTTTATTACTCTTGTTTTGTTTAGCTTTTCCCTTCTTCAGCATCCAGTTAGCTTCCCTATCTAACTCTTCATCGTCTGTTGAGAATTCAGTCTTTTGCGACTTGTCTCTTTTAGGTTGTACTTTGTTGTCCGATGCTTCTTTGTTTGTGGTTTTGTTTTCCGTTTTTTAATTTGTTTTATCTGTTTTCAGGACGATTAACTCGCATTGAAGATTGGAGATTAGAAGTTCCATGTCTTGAATTTTAGGTTTTAGTGCTTCATTTTCTTTTTCTAGATTAGAATGTGCATAATTTGCATTGCTATCCACGTTGAAGATATCGGTTGCAGAACTGCTTCTGCTTCTACTTTAGGCATACGTTCTTGCTGTATTTGACTGCTGTTGAAACCGATTCGTTGTTTCAAAATTGATTTGACTAATTTGCAATAAGTGGTTCCTCCAGAATCCATGGAACCAGCCTCAGCAATTGGGTTGACTATTCACTTCATATTGATCCACTAATACGAAGGGATTGGCTATCATAACCTTTCGTGAAACAATACATTGGCCAGGGTGCGCTCGTATCTGAGAATACTTCGTGTAGGCTGTCAATCATTTGCACCCCGGAGAAAAAAGTGAGACAATCTATGATAATAGCACTGTCATTCGCTACTTCCGGAATTGCCGCAACTCTCTTAAAGGATCAGAAAACTGCACACTCTACTTTTAAACTATTACTAACTGTATCTTTGGAGCAATAATCCGTATGTTCTATATCTAAAAATAGACCGATCGAAAATTGTTACAAGATATATCATTGACTGATATATGGGCTGATATAAGAGCCATTTTAAACGACAAGGACGATGTAGTATTCCCACAAAAACAGTTCCAATTGGAGAAGAAAAATCGAACTGTACAATAGTAGAAACCTTCTATAAAGAAATTACCACTGGCTTTGTTCAAGAGCAATAGTATCACCAAGAAACGATACAGTCAATAATATATATATATATATATATATATATATATATATATATATATATATATATATATATATATATATATATATATATATATATATACATATATATATATATATATATATATATATATATATATATATATATACATATATATATATATATATATATATATATATATATATATATATATATATATATATATATATATATATATATATATATATTGTATATATATATATATATATATATATATATATATATATATATATATATATATATATATATATATATATATATATATATATATATATATATATATATTGTATATTGTATATTTGTATTCCAATGTTATTATTGGCGGGCTTTGTGGGCAAATTACTTTCGGCTGGGATATTTCTATTTAATACCTTTCGACTGAAGTAGTCGATACTCATCTGCATTATTGATTTTTTTCGTTTTCGGCTAGCAAATTTTTGCCTAACTTTAACATGATATTTTCGTAAAAGATCAGATTTTGCAAGGTACGGAAGCTTTCTCACAACTTGACCTTCTTTTTTGTACGACCGAACTTTTTGAAATTTTTTAACGGGTAGTGTAAATGTTAAAAAGGTGGCATGGGTAAGAATTTTAATACATAAATGCTTCGAATAAATTGAACTACACTTCAGACATCCTAGACACACTCAGAGATATTATGCGACGAGGGTATATGTTTATACTTGGTGACCTCTCTAACGATTATGGGCGAAACTGAAATTTGACGACTTAAAAATGGAGCGATGATATGTTGTGGTAAACACTTAATTTTCTTTTACGACAAATGTACATAGATCTCGAAAATACTACACTTAATTTCTAAATCGAAAAATTGAGCCTAGGATTTTTGGTAAAAACTTGTCTTGTAAATATTATCAAAAAGCATTATTCCTGCTTAAATTTTGGTAAACCGACTAGCTCAACCCTTGTTGAAAATTAAAGCTGCATTGCAAAAAACGCAAAAACTTCTACGGAAGCTGCCACTTCGTTGGCACCTTCCTATTGAAATCAAAAATAACGCCCAAGTCTTCTTCTATAATATTTAGTAGTTAGTTAGCGCTGTTTATTGCTAATTTTCGAAGAAAAACAGCCACTCGTTTTGGGTGGATTAGCTTATTAATTGTCACGGCAATTTCGCTTGTTTACATAGCCGCCGAGGAGAAAATGAGCACTGTCAGAAAAAACGACTTTTTGGTAAAAACTGGCTCACTCCTTTGGAAATAAGTTTTCAATATTTCCCAACGTTAATCAAGCGTAAATCGGCTTATTATGAAGTTTCAATCCGAAGTTTCTCCGAAGAGTCAATCCGCTTGGACTATAGGGATGCCGAATTTTGATGAAATAAAATTGAACTATGCTCTAATTATAGCACCATTTCTGGTAATTTATCTCCCGTTCTTCATTTTGCGGATGTTATCATTGTTAAAATTAGGACATACGTAGAGCGTTGACCATTTACAATTCTAACAGATCTTACCTGTTTAAAATGGTAGATGAGTTAGAACTGCTTAATCGTTCGGTAGGTTATAGCGAGGTGGAGCCCAAAAATCCAACAATTTTACCTCAATATCGAACGCAGGAAGGGTTCCCAAAATATCGGGCCAGACGGATGTATTCAAAGTCCTTTGGCGAATGTTCCTCAAATTTATCTACTTCGGTATTTCAGCCGAAACAATACTTAGATGTGGTTCATGAAAGATAACCGTGAACATATTCCAACATATTCCAACATATATATATATATATATATATATATATATATATATATATATATATATATATATATATATATATATATATATATATATATATATATATATATATATATATATATATATATATATATATATATATATATATATATTAATATATATATATATATATATATATATATATATATATATATATATATATATATATATATATATATATATATATATATATATATATATATATATATATATAGGAAACCGAAACTCCATCGATGTATCAAGATAAATCACGTGCCATCTTCAAATATTATATGAAATTCTTGCATGTACCTGTCACACTTTTCATTTGAAAACGAAAATTTATTTACTTTGAAATTTTCATTTTTCTGCTACGAACATATTTTATGGCTGCGAATAAGACTTGCACTAGAGAAATTCTTATTTACATAAATATTGATGCTAAACCGAAAAGCAGAAGGCACAAAATATCTTCACACCGCACTATACACGAGATACTGAGCATACATTTGAAACAAGTAGTATATATTTTACAATATCACATTGTCGAATGGTAAGATTCATGGAGTACGAGTACCGTGTATGAGGTACGAGTATATATACGGTTTTTGAATATATGTATATGTATTTAGGGAAAATAGACGAGAAAATAGCAAGAAAATTTTCTTACCCGATTAATTTAAAATTGTTCTCACGTAATTTAAGATTTTCAACACGAATCATGATGTCATTCGAAAATCTAATGATATTTTTCTTCCGTTATGTATGTGAGGGTATCTCGAAAATTCTGTATCTATATATAGCGGTATGTATAGAGAAAAATTTGTCGGTATGTGCCGCTGTCGTGTGATTTGTTTGTTGGATAATTTTATGTTCTATATGCTCAATTTATAATTTTCCAATTCCTTTTTTTCGTCAGCAACAAATTATTTTACTCGTTAATTTTTAGTATAGAACATTGGCAATGTTTTTGTGAACCAAATAATTTTTATTGATGTACCCAGAAAATTTATGATTGATGCGTGCCTGACATGGTGGAAAATTGATGTGATCGCTAATGTCGACTCCAAATGAATATTGGGATGTAATTAACTAGTGAAATTGTTGTGTTCATAATGCGTTTCGAAATGTATAGACTTACCGTGTAAATGACTCTGATTTCTTATTACCAATGGGAAGTCGAATCATTACTTATTGGAATCGAACGAATGGTTGCCGCTTAGATGCTTTTGCACATTACGATAAATGGAAAACTTTAAATATTTGAAAATTGAGTATTAAGCCTGTCAATTTTGAAGCCCAAATGCGGTTAATTTATCTTTCTCTTGATTCAACCTAGAACCCTTCACACTTCGTTAAAAAATTTCTTTACTTTCTAAGTTAGAATATCGTGAGATATTGCAACAAACTTAGAGTTTTATTAGATATACGAGTACATATATTCGTGTTGTCCATGAGTTAAACAGCCTATAGACGTTCATATACTGCAGTAGTCGTTGTTCCCTGACATTTCCGCTCTTACTAATATACCACTGATCATTGACATTATTTCTCAGTACTTTATCTAGCAATTGGATTATTTCTGTATTACGCTGCTTGGTACATCCCCACAACTTAATGTCCCTTCTTTAATCCCAATTCTTAATTTATATTTTTGGCGTGCGCTATCCAACGATGCTTAACATTTAATCATGTCAATATTGGGTGTACAACTTAGTTTTTTTGGGGGGTTTATAAGAGATCGCGTAATTTTAGTACTAAATATTCTTTTACAATGACACTACGGCGTTTTAAAGTGTTGAAATTCCACATTAAAATTTAGTTTGTCATTATTCGTGAAAGCGTAAACAACATATTTTTTAATCCCGTTTAAACAAGTCGAAAAAAGCTACTGAAAGTTTTCGTTTGCTTCAAGAAACTTATGATGAACATGCACCAACTCAACAGACTTGCGAAAACTGATTTAAACGATTCAAAAGTGGTGATTTTGATGTCAGTGATAAAGAACATTCTGGTTAACCTAAAAAATTCGAAGATGAAGAATTGAAAGCATTATTGAAGGAAAACTCAGCTCAAACTCAAATCTGACTGAAGCCAACATTAAAAATCGTTTAATGGTTTGCAATTCTTTGCTTACAGGACACAAAACATGGCATTTATTGTCTCTAATTGTGACTGGCGATGAAAAGTGGATTTACTACAATAACCCTAAACGCAAAAATCATGGGTTCGTCCAGGCGAACAGCAAAACGAAACATTAATGAAAGTAAGATTATGTTATGCATTTGGTGGGATCAGAAAACAGTAGTGTACTATACTATGAGCTGATAAAACCGAACGAAACTATTACTGATGAACGTTACCAACAACAATTGATAGATTGGGCCATGCATTGAACGGAAATCGTTCGATTCCAGCCAACAACACGTTCCTTATTCACCAGATTGTGCCCCATCAGATTACTATTTGTTCCGATCAATGCAAAGCGATCTTTAAGACCAGCACTTCAGAAACCACGAAGGAATCATAAAATGACTCGACGAATGGATCGCATCAAAACAAAAACAATTTTTTTTCGATGGAATCTATAAATTGCCAGAAAGATGGTCGAAAGTCATAGATAACGATAGAAAATATTTTGATTAAAATAAAATTTACGATCCCTTAGAAATAAACGTGTGTTTTCTGCAAAAAAAAGTCTGTCGTTATTTGGTTGCTGTCATGTACTGCCATGATATAGCTGTGTGATCGGGGCCGATAACTCTTTCGCATGGAACACCGGCGTTCATTTATTTAACATTAGAGTACTCGTTATCTTGCACATCGATTATTGGTTTAAGTGTTGTTAACAGTATAACATTATAAGTAGTTTAGATATCGTTGGTAACAATAAAATGGGAAACCTTCTCTATTCGATTTAATATTATTCTTGATTTCGTTTGCAATTTCAGTTGAGGTTGTAGGTGTAATATGTTCAAGCTCATGTAATATACGAGTATTTTCAGTTTGCTTGTACATCGTTTCTCGAGTTGGTTTTTGTTATTTCTTGCCCAAGTCTCCATCCACTTTCCTGTCAGGATGAAGCTGCATGGTTGGTTTTTAAACAGTTTAGTTGCTTTGTAAAGTGAATAGTCAGTATTTAGTAGGAGTTAATTGTTTTTTTTTTGTCAACTATTGAGTGAGGTCGTTCTTTTTTATCTTGTGGATCTCTGGTTTATGCCACTTTTGTCTCGATGTCCTCTTATACCTTAAGAGATGCTTTATTTCTTTTGAAATGTTATTTGTTTTATTTCTGGAGTACTTTCCGAAGCCAATTGTTGTATGTCTGTGACAAAATTTTTTATACTTCCACATCCAAGTGATCATTAGTTAACAATACTAGCACTGTTATGTTTATTTTTTCTTTAAGGAATATTTTGAAACTTTGCCAATCGGTGTATTTGTTAACAAGTACTGCATTATTCTCTTTTACAATGAATGATCTAAACTAAATTTCTTCTCTCTACAATTTTTATAAAATTGCTAGAAATTCTTTTTGTTCCAATTAAATTGATTAGCTCGGTCAGAGGGCCAGTACGTTTGTTTTCCTGTTTAGAAAAAAATCTTTCTTCTTTTCCTTCTGTTATGTGGTCAACCTTGATCACCAATGAATATTCTTTGCATTGAAGTCGTCACCTTTTATGAACATTTTACCCAAGCGCTTGAAGAACTCAGGGTACTAGTCTTTCTTGATAAAATATTTCGGTGGACAGTATAAATCTACGATATTTTGAAGTATTTATATTTACAATTGTAGCTTGTATTTATTTTTTTCCATTTTTTTCTAATATTCGTAATATTCTATGTTTTTATTTATGATAACTGAAGACTGCTAAAAGTTCTTGTTGGTGACTTAGCAGACCACTAGCCTTTCAAAACAATATATTTAGTGTCCTAGACATTTCTAATTTAGTTTAGATTTGGTTTTAGTTCCAACCGCGCTATCTTTAAACCTTTGCAATCTTTCGTTGAAAGTACTTAATTTCGTGAATACCTCCTGTAAGGTCTGATTGAAGTCCAACTCTTTCTTCTTTTCTTCTGAGGTTTTATTTGCACTCCCTAATATATGTACATGCATAACCCCTGCAGTTCTCAATTGGAAGGATTGCTGACAATATTGCGTTTGAAGTTAACTGTTTGTCTGAAAGATACTTTGCATGTAATTAATTTTTTTGACTCTCGTTGGGTTGTCCGATCATGACGTAATTGTATTTTAGTTTCTTTTACAAAGTAACATAAGGTATAGTAATCCTAAAAAATGTTGACCCAAAAGTACTTTTAATAAATGTATGTGTGTGCGTGAGTGCGTGAATGAGTGTGTGCAGACTAATTGTCTGGGTCTTCTCTACAACTTAGATGGGTTGACTGATCGAAGTAAAACAACATACATAAGGTTTTTTAAAAAATTGGGAGATTCCAGTAAATTTTGGTCAAAATAGGTCTGCCGGAAGTGACAGTTGCCATTAGGCTTCATCGTGGTTTGCAAATATTTTGAAAAGTTTATTCATATTCGAAAAAAACGCTTAAAATAAAAAAAATTTAATTAAATTTCGAACAAAATTAGTTCAGGTCATATTTTAAATTTTGACAGAAAAACTTTAGTTCACCAAAATTTGGCATCCCTACAGACCATCTGTGTACCAGAAGTGGCAGCTTCTGTAGAATTACTGAAGAATTAGTTTTTAACCAGTGTTGATCATGCTGTTTTTCTGAAATTTACGCAGGAGTAATGATTTTTGATTTTATACAAGACAATTTTTATCACAAATTTTCGCTCAGTTTCATCAAATTTTCGCTTTGAAAATCAAGTGTGATGTATCCGATGTGTTTTTTTGTAAGAAGAGTAATTTTGAATAAAATTTTTCTTTGCATGATGATTTGATTGGCTGATTGATAGGATGATTTGATTGGCTATGGATTGTTTGATCCGTCTGCCTTGCTCCGGTATACTGTGAGTATGCGTGTTGCTTTGTCGTTGTTAAATCAAAGAAGTTTGTTTAATTTTTACTTACAATTTCCAACGTAAATTTTAGGTTGTTCTTAACAGTGTAGAGATATTTGTGAAAATGTTCGAGTTACTATTTTGTGTCCCCGAATAAAATTAGTACGTCTTACGCTTGTTCGTACAATGTATAGGCGCGAGGGTGCCACATGTGAAATATATACATACATACCTATGTTGAGGTTTCGTTCATTACGTTGTAGAATCTACAGTGGTCTGTTTTGCATGTCTATACAGTACTGTTCTGTATTTGAAGGTGACATGCTGTATTATATTTTGAAAAATACAGTACGTGTTAGCGTACTGTATTAAATGTTTAGCCCTATATTTTTCGCTTATTTAAATTTGGTAGTGTAAGCTCTCCTTTACTAAACAGAATAAAACAAAATCTAGTACTACTTTTTTAACTGATATTAATCATCAAAACAAAATTGCAAATTTCTAAATGTCATTTGTTTAGCGGTTTCGTAATAAAACAATACATGTTTTGCGAGTGAGTACACGATTTTATTTTGAAATTAAAAGTTACAACCACCACATTTCAATTAAAGCAACGCTCAACTTTATGGCCGTGAGAAGAAAATGTGTGTTCAACGATGATCTGGAAAAAAAAATTGTCTTTATTAAGATAACCAAAACGGATAGTTCAGTGCGACGTGACAAATGTTTAGCAATTTTTTCGATTGCTAGCGGTGGCCGAACAGATATCCAACGGCATCTTAATACTGCAAAACTCAAGAAAGCAGATGTTGCAGCCTCTTGTAGAAAATCTTTAAATTCTTTCTTTAGGCCCAAAATCTACGATGATTCTGAAAGGAAGAACGCCGTTATTGAGGGTACATGGGCATTTCATACAGTTCAACATAATCATTCATTTCGGTCAAACGATTGCACAAACAAACTAATTAGAAATTGTTTCGATGCGAAATATTCTTGCGCACGTACGAAATGCGAAGCAATCGTGACCAATATTTTCGCACCTAAATCAATTGCTCAAATTAAGATCGATTTATCATCGATTAATTTTGTAACATTATATTCAGATTGTTCAAATCATGGAAATATAAAATTATGCCCAGTATAAGTTAGATATTATAGCGAAAAAAGGAGTTCAAGTGAAAATTTTGGAGACTGACCAGCTCCCGGGTGAGACCTCTGATATAATTTCAAAATATATTCGAGATATTATGGACACTTACAATTTAAACGATAAATTAGTCGCGCAGATAACACTAATTGAAATTTTGGTGGTTCAACTAGGGGAGGTAAAAATAACGTGTTCCATAAACTTCAGACGCCTAGTAACAATACTTTAATTGGGGTGAATTGCGCTGCCCATATTTTGAATAATTGCATTCAGACGGCAATCTGATAATAATAACGTAGAATATCGCAAATTATTAGGTTACAGCAAAATTAGATGGCTGACATTAAAACCAGCCATCGAACGGATTATAAAATTATTTATACCTTTAAAAGAGTATTTTCTCAGTCAGGCAGAATGTCCTACAATATTAAAACATTTTTTCAATGATCCGTGCTCGGCACTTTGGCTCTTATTTGCGCAAAGTCAGACTTCTATTTTTCACAGTACCATTTCTCAGGTTGAGTCACAAAAATTTTCAATTTTCAAAAATTTTCATTTTTCCGTTGAAAACACCCAAATGAAGGCCGAAACAGTGAAAGCACTCATAATTACTAAATCTAATTACAATATGGATTGGCTTCAAATTAAAGGATATTTAAGTAACAGTCGTGATATTTTAAAGAAAATTCATAATATGGAGAAATATATACCAAAATTAAATTAAATTTTACACAGGTCCAACGGGAGTACTCCGTCTTATGTCTATAATGTTGCAATAAAGAAGATTTTAAATGTGTCTCATCCAAACGATGTTTCTCAACCTGCCTCGAATTTTACCAAGGATTTTAGTGGATTTTCACCCACTCCATAATATGTTTCTTTACTTTTCCGTAGTAAAATGATGTGTAGTAATGAGAAAATAATTTGGCCTCGATATTTTTGAAGATTGATTTCGCTACATCGCCGAAGTAAAAAATCGTAGTTTTAAAAATCTGTGTATGCGTGTGTGTGTGTGTGTGTGTGTGTGGAGCCGTGCAGGCTAAATGTTTGTGCGCTCTTTACAGTCCATGTGAATAAACTGATTTAGGTAAAACTTGGTACTTAAGCTTTTTCCACAAATCGGACGAGCCCAATGATTTTTGACCGAAATCAGTCCACCAGAAGTGGCAGCTATTACAGAAGCTTTTTCCCTTTTTGTATATATTTTAAAAAGTATATCGTTTATGGGAAAAATAACTATGAAATAAAAATTTTACATTCAATTTGCAATAATAACTTTCCAGGTTAGAGTTTCAAAATATAGGCACAGATTTTTGACAAAAAAAAACTGTTCATAGGAAGTGGCAGCTTCCACAGGAACTCTTCGGTTTTTGTAATAACCCCGATCCTGATAAATTTTCCTAAATTTAAGCAGACATAACGGTTTTTGACAAATCTTACAGCTAACGTTTTGAAACAGAAACTCATAAAACTCATGGATCGTACTGATGGGATTTTGGCTTTAGGACAGGTCTAGTCAAGAAAACAGGAACAACATCGAACTTGATGGCCATTAGGCCTAGCCTTCGAGACGTAAGGAGAAAACGGAACACAATCACGAACCAGGCTGATTCCTCGAATGCCCTCTCTAGAGACACGAGCACAAGCATGAATGGTTCCTTTGTATCTGCTTACAAAACCAGGAATATAGTCTGAAAATATCTAGCAAACCTCAATAAGATTCCGTTGGCTGAGAGAACGGACAAGAATCTGGTAACACCATCATGGGCCAAAATGTTATTGGAATGCATGAAGAGGGCATGTCCGAAGCTATGTGTCCAACAGGCAGATATCAAAAAAGAAATCGGAGAAGAATTTGAAGAGGCTTAGAAAGCAGAAAACTGTAACTAGGCCTTCCAATGCAGTGCTAAAAGAGCACTTAGAGGTGGTCGTCATTGACAGAATCTACGAAGACGGATATATATCGTCTAGCAATTGTATGAAGGTGGTAAAGGCATGAACTGCCACTAGCAGCTGGCACTGAAATCATGCCAGGTTGATACCTTGAGCTGCCCCTTAGAGCGAGAAAAGATTACAATCCTATGGCCGACTGGAGGATGGCTACATTAGAGAATCAAATGCTGATTATAGGTAATAATTTAATTAGCTGTGGTTTCAGGACAATCACACTCAAGATTTATAAGAAAGGTGGGAGTAACATCTTGAAGACGCGGATACACGGAGTTTAGAGGAGGACTTTGATGCAACTGTAGTGGCGGTTGAATAAATGGAGCAAACCTAATGTTGAGCTTCCTCAGGATTAACATCCATCACTTCAAGGCAGGTTCGGCTGTGCTCATGCTCAAACTAGGAGGAGATAAACATTCTCCTATCAAATCATTGGTCAATGCTGACTGGCTACTTGAACTTAGGACTCAGGAATATAAACTGCTATATGCGAAGAAGATAGGGAATATTCATCACGTTATCTTCTACATGATGGAGCAATATAAGATACATAAGGAGGCTCAAATCCAAAAGGTGGTGTTATCCTGGGAAGTGATCAGCAAATTCACATCAAACAATTTGGGGAAGCACTCATACGTATGAACGAGATAAGTTTCTCCTGATTTTATTTTTGGTATTAACCTATTAGTATACCTATATGCAATACAGGTCTAAACCAACGTTTATAACTAGAAATAGAGAAGTGCTAGACATTACACTTGTCTCAAATACCATTATGGATAGTTTAGTGAATTGTAAGGTGCTGGAGGATCGATTATCCGTTTTCTGATCATTGTTTTTTCCAATTTGAATTGGAATCAAATCCATCAAAAAACCTAGCCGTAGAAATGAGGAAAACCGTCTGAACTGGTGGCACCAAGACACTCTTCAAGCGTTCGGGTATTTACTTTTTTGGGTTAAATAATAATTTTGAAAAAATTTATTTTTCTGACATTTTGAACACTTCATGATTAACGTTGTGAAATGGAAATAAGTTTTCTACAATAGGAATATGTAGTATGTAGAAACACTCCAAGCATGGTTGACGAGCTCGCTTATGAGCACATTCAAACCACCTACATAATTGATCAAGAAATTTCGGTTTTTGGTGGTCAACTTGGATAGCCACTGAACTGAAATCTACTGTTTCGTGGGTGCAATCGTAACTAACAAACGGTTCCAATAAATTTTATTTAAATTTATTTTTTCCGATTGTATAGTTTTGAATTATTTGTGTCAAGTCGAAATAGCTTTAAAAAAATTGGAATTGATTTTATTTTATAGTCGTGACGAAAGAGAAGACAGACATTTAAGTTTCAAAGTAGTATGGAGGACATGTAACCACCGGTCTGACGAACTTAACAAAATTTGTTATTTTAAAATTTACGCGAGTGTGTATTCAATATTTTAACAGTGTAATTTAACAAAAACTTGAACAGAAATAGTTAAAGTAAACTCAGTTTCATTATATACGTTAAATCGCCTAACTAATAGGCTTCCAAAATATCATGGTAAGATTTAGAGCTATTGAGAAGCACTCACTCTCACTAGCTCTAAATTTTACCATGTCATTTGAAAGCCTATTAGTTAGGCAATTTGGCTTTTATAATAAAACTACGTGGAAATCTCTAGGATCGGCCCCGTTTTTCGAACTACACAACGGGCCCAACACAAGCAATTGAATGAGTTAAGATTTCCCATTGAAAGCTTGTTAATTCATAGTGGATCGCACTAGCCCTAAATCTTACCATGACATTTTGAAAGCCTATTACTTAGGCGATTTAACGTGTATACTGAAACCGCGTGAAAATTGCTAGGATTAGCCCCTTATAACAAACAGCAAACCGGTGCCAACAGAAAAAATTGAATGAATCGTTAACCCTTACTCTTTTTATTGTATTTTGAAAGCCTTTTAGTTAAACTACTTAATGTATGTAATGTATGATGCATATAGAACTATCTATAATCGGGCTCGTAAAACATTCGCTCTGTTCAAGTTTTTGTGGAATTACACTGTTAAAATATTGAATGCACACTCGCGTAAATTGTAAAATAACAAATTTTGTTAAGTTCGTCAGACCGGTCATGCAAACCCTATGTTTCTGGGAGGTATCATTGAGTGGTAATTGCTTATCAACACACATAAAATGGTATATAAACGTACGTATATTCGAGTTATATTTTATTTATTTTTACATTACGTTAAATAAATTTTATGGCAACGGAGCTTTTGGCAAATGTTCACCTTGCGGCTGGAAACCATTTTCATCAGCAATATACGATAGAGAATATTGTTTCCCATCATCTCCAACATAATTTATAATTCCACGCACAACCAAGGCTTCGTCCTCTTTACCAATATTTTTTAACTGCCCTTGTTCCTGTTTAGTCTGGCCATCACTGGTCTCGAACCTTTAAATATATATAAAACATAAGGAGTTCTGATTAGATCGATAAGAAAAATTGGCAAATTTTACTTACGCATAATTAAATTCGCCTAGTCCAGCATTATTGTTATCATAGCGTAAAATGTGAGCATTTCTTGGATCATCCAATGCAAGTACAGCGACAAATAACGCAAACGAAATCAAAATAATTTTATTCATTTTAAAGATTTAACTTTCGAAGTAAACTATATATTGATAATATGTCAATCGAGATAGTACTGATACGACTGTGACAAAATTGTTGGATTTTATACAAAAATCGAAGCCGATTAATTTTTGAAAGTACGCGCAATTTGTGTAATACATTCGCTTTAAATCGTTTGAAATTAATGTATCTACAATCTCCCCATAACAGCAACTCATCTTTTACTTTAAAAACCAATTTTTCATTATAATCACCGCCCCATCATACCAATGAGTTTCGAATTCTTTTTAAATTTTTAGTGGCTTTCCCAAATCGTTTTTTTGTTTTTCGGGATATGCTGGGTTGTGTTGCCAACTAGTTGAACCCTACAACAATTAATTGAAAATGTTGCTGGCATGATAAATTACATATAGCATACAGGGTGGAACAAGAAAATATGTTGACCTAATATAGAGCAACATATATAATTATGCGGGTTCGAGCTTTAGTCAACCATAAAAAAAGATTTTATTTTCAACAATTTATACAGTTACAGTTCTTTTTAAAACTTAACTCTATTTTCACTAAACTCTAAACTAATACTAAATTGTTGCGTATTACAAGCCAAGCCAGTGGAAATTTATTGGTGCATTTTGATGAGTTCGCATTTCCCACGATTTGTCTTGTTGTTGATCAACGTGTTCGCTATGCTGAGGTTGCGTCTTTCGATATTGTCAACGTGTTTGTTACCTCGCATTCCTTATGGGTTCATAACTCCTCTCGGGGGTTGAGAATGGGCGTCCGCGTCATTTGGTATCAACTTTGCCTTTATAAATTCCCCATTTCGATCTTTGAGTTGTATGGTTGTTTTGTTGCTGTGAACACAAATGTATAGGATTAGCAATATTATACAGATTGTGGAAGTTGATAGATTTTCAAGTGGAAGTTGATAGATTCATTTGTTTCAAATAAACATTATTCAATTGTTTTCTGTTCTGATTATGTTCTCGGGTCATTACTGAAATATCTGGAATTGTTATCATATGACGAGTAACTTGAAGATTGTGTAATGCTCCTTGGATTACATGCATTTCACTCGTTATTTCGTAGGAATTAAACTTTTTGTTGTTAAACGTGATCGTGCAGTTAAAGAAATTAACTAAAAAGTTTCCTGTTGGTGCCCGGTTGTTTGGCCCGCAGTTCGAGAAGAGGGTTTCGTTCTTGGCGTTCTTTATCAGAACTTTGTCCTCCGAAATATACTGGATTGTTGTTTCCGTTTCTGATGTAACATTACACTCACCCTTAGTCTCCATTACCAGTGGTACTCTGCAGTTATCGCGAAATTCCTTTAGGTGCGAATGTTTTTGTACGAAAATATGGTGGTTTATTGTTGTGAATACACTTTGTTTCGATTTAATAAGTTGTTGTGGATAACTTTGTATAATTGTATTGTTTTTTTTTATTTTTTTATTTATTTATTGGCACTAGCTCCAAAAATTTGGTGCCATATGGCCCGTTTCAAAATTTACAATTTTTAATTGTTTACATTTTTTACCATAATACTAATAATTTAATTTTAATTTCTTGTCATTCACCTAGCACACATCGATCCCCTTTCACACTTCTATCTGATTTGTTCTAATAAATTCATACATATTCTTATATACGTTCATTCCCATTCGTAATAATTCAGTCAAACTACTTGCACTCAATAGAACATCGAACATTTGTCTGCTCTGGTTAAATGCAGAACATTTCAGAATTAAATGTTCGATGTCCTCCACAACCAAACAGCTTTCACATAATTCACACACAACCAAATTGCGTTTCTTCAAACATTCTTTCCAATTTCCATGATTCAATCTCACTCGTTCCATAGTTCGTAACATTCTAGTATCTCCTTTGAGCACCTTAAAGAACGGTTGCCTCAAAGGAGACCTAACCAACTCAAAGTACTTCTTACCTTTCACCTGACATTTTTCAACAAACTCTCTCTCCCATTTTCTCCACAGATTCATCTGAAACATGCGAAGTACGTCTCTGGCATCCATGAATTTATATTCGTTTACATCCTCAATCAAACAACCCCGTTTCGCAAGCATATCGGCTCTTTCATTACCTTCAATCTGTAGGTGTGAAGGTATCCATTGAAGGATGACCTCCCTCCCATAAGATTGAAGATACTTATATAGCATTCCCACATACACATTGCCATGAGTTCCCCCACCCTTACTAATTAATTCCAACCCACTCCGGGAGTCAGAGAATAACACTATTCTCCTTCTCCCTTGTGTCATTGCCAACTTGATCCCTTCCATAATCGCTATCAATTCTGCATTCATTATACATATACTGTCATGCACTCTTACCATTTTCTCTTTCCTCATTGAAGGAATATAAATTCCCACACCTACGCGATCAACATTTACACTAGCATCTGTATTCGCTCTTAACCGATAACTCATTCATCATTGCTTTTGTTGTGTCACCAAACTTCAACCGCACTATTAGATTGCTCGAAGGGACTTTCGGATTTGCCGGACGAATCTTGGAGAATATGTTAATATTTTCCAAGATTACCAGCGATCTTGTTGTCTTTTTGTAAACCGCCTCTCTTTGCAATCTCTCTTTCATTTCATTCACTAATTTATTGTCCTTAGTTAACATTCGCACAGTCTCTCGCACGGTGATCCATTCCTTCTTAAAATTAAGAGGCGAATCACCCAATTCAGACCACAGAGTGTGTATTGGTGTCGAATTGATCGCTCCCAATACCACTCTAGCACACGCATTCTCCACAAGCATCAACTTTTTAATCCCAACCATGGACCCATCACCATATATACTCATTCCATACGCAATTTTAGTTGACACTAACGCCTTTCGTAACATATCAGTCACACCCGGATGAGCTCCCCATTTCGGTTTGCTCACCCTTTTAATCACTTTAGTCACTTTGAAACTTATTCTTCTGTCAATCCAGACTCCCAAATACCTAGTCAATTTCACACACTCAATTCTCTCATTATATATTCGCACATCAACCATCCGATTCGTTCTAAAAGCCATACTACAACATTTACTCGAATTTACTCTCAAATTCAGTTCACTCAAACATTCGGTTACCTGATTCACACATTCTTGAGCCCGACTCAAGGCCTCCCCGATGGTACTCCCCTTACCCATCAGGACAAAGTCATCTGCAAATTGCAAAATGACTTTGCCCGAGGAGTTACACCTATTTATCGAGCTCGTATACAGGTTGAAGAGAGTCGGTGAGATTTTACTGCCTTGGGGGAGGCCGATAGTCACCGCTCCTTCCAACCTATACCCTCTACCACATAAAACTAACTTTCTCTCATTCATGAACTCATACACCCATTTGCAAATTTTCCAAGGAAACCCCAAGTCCATAAGGATTTGATAAAGTTTCCCTGGAACCACGTAATCATATGCCCTTTCTATATCCAAAAATACCGCCACAACATACTTATTTTCCTTTTGTACTTCCCACACAAACTTTTCTACACACTCATTAGCAGAGTGGTTGTGACGAAACCCAAAGGTGGTTTCCGGCAACAAATTTCCCTCATTCATAAATTTATCTATACGACCTTTCATCATACCATTCACAATTTTAACAAATACAGTCAACATACATATTCCCCTGTAATTTGTTGCCAGGTTCCTATCCCGATCCCTTTTAGGAATAGGTACCACTCTGCTTTCCTTCCATTTTTCCGGTATCTGAATACTCATCCATACTTGATTGAGAATTCGAAGCAAGGCCGCCTTGGCTTCGAATTCTAATCTACTAATCATTTTATAACTCACTCTGTTGGTTCCGGGGGTAGTAGATTTGGATGTTTCTAAAACCCCTCGGAACTCTTCCCATTCAAACTCCTTACACATATCGTTCATAAATTCATTTTCATTATCAGGTAGCAAAACTTCATACCTATCACTCAAATTGTTACGTGCGTCCGTAATCATTTGTAAAAAGACACCTCCATTCTCTCTGTCATCTAACACTGCATTTCTGCCTTGCGCTCTATATACATCCTTAGTTGTGGTTCTATGTGTCATTTTTGATACATAGTCCCGCCAACTTTTTCTTTTCGCTCTACGGATAGCCTTTTTCAATTTGCATTCATTCTTCCATAATTTATTCTGCATTCATGACATATACACCTACTGAACTCTCTCAATGCTATCCGTTTCCTTTCATACCAATACTGGATTTCACTGTTCCACCAACCATTCACCTTGTATTCATTCCCTCTGATATTTATAGTGCACATTTCATTCGCTCTCTCTATTTCATCCTCAAGTTGGTTAACCTCATTTACTTCTTTCATTGTGAGAAACTCATTCATACGTTCGACCCATTTCTTACCATTCATAATGACCTTACGGTCTATGTCAACATTTATACCACCTAAGCATGCCCTGATCAAATAATGATCACTACCCAAATTCTCATCTGTGACATTCCAAGTGACTTGGCCCGCCAGCCCGCAAGATATTAAAGTTAAATCTATCGCACTGGCTGTCGACCCCATTCTCGGCATTCTAGTCGACCCACCATCATTCAGGACTACGAGATCGAAATCCAGAATGAGGCGGGTCAACCAGTTAAATCTAGCATCAGTTCTTTCACTCCCCCATATTCTCGAATGCGAATTAATATCATCCGCTAGAATCACGTCACTTTTGTTTTCCATCCATTCAAACAAAATTTAAAAATCTCGTTGGCTTCTCTCTCTGTCAGACGTAGACAACTCTGGAGTTGCATAGATACTAACAAATAACAAGTTTCTGTCCAGATTCCGAGTTTTGGCCGCGATGACTTCGATGTGCTCGAAACGCGGTATGTCACACAGGAGCAGGCTGATATTGGCACGTGCCCGCCGAAGCCATCAGCCCTCAGTCTGGACAGATAATTGTATCCTTTCATACGAAACGTTTTAAGCTCACGCTTCCAAGTTTCACACAAAATTATCACATTCATATCGTTATTGGTCAGATAATTCCGCAACATATCGCCATTGGCATATATACTGCGAATATTTATCTGGCTAATTTGCACGCATTCATTGGATCTCAGCATTCGCTCTACCATTCAAAGAAATGAAGAAAGGAGAGGACATTTATAAATGCAAATGCGTTCTCTCTCCTCCTTCCCTCATTCGTCATCAATCATACTTACATGGTTAGTTCCAAAAAGTGTTAATTCTTTTGGAGTTAAATTAGAATGTCTCATTGCTAGCCATGCTTCATTTTTTATGATTGTCTCTATGTCCATTGCTGTATTACAAGTGGTTTGTTGATTTGATTGCGGTTGTTGTTGTAATCTTTCTTGTTGTTGTTGTTGTACTTGCTGTATTTGTTGTTGTAGTTTGTTCGTTTCTAGTAGTTGTTTTGGTTGTTGCTGCTATTGTTGTTGTGATTGGTTTAATTTTGTCTATTGTTGCCTTGAAGTTGAAATGGTTTTTTGATATGATTGTGGTTTTGTCTGTTCTAGTTGGTTTTCTTTGTTTTGCGGCTTTTGTGGTTAAAGGCGGTTTTTGGTGTATCTGCATATGTTGTCTGGTTAGCTGGTGCGGTGTTTGCATATAATCGAAAATATTTGGCCTCGGGAAATGTTAATCTATCTACAGTTTTAATTTTCACTATTTCACTTCTCGTTTATATACTAGACATTCCTTACTGTTGCTGGTGTGTGCCTCTCCACAATTTATGCATTTTAGTGTAGTGCACGGCTGGTTGTGTGGTGTTACTTCACTACATTTGTAGCACTTAGGATCACTTGTGCATCTCTTTTTGGTGTGACCAAATTTGTGGCATTCGGTGCACTTCAACGGATTTGGAATGTACAACCAAATGTTTAGTTGTATAAAGCCTCCCCTCACATATTCCGGTAATACTGGTGAATTAAAAGTCAGGATAATTGCTGCTGTGCCCGTTAATTTGTTATCCACCCATTTCTTTATTTTATATTCGTCTATGATGCCCTGGTCCTTAAGCCTTTTTTTGATTTCTTCCTCAGTTAAACTTTTTAGGCCGTGGCAGAAAATGATACCTTTGGAACTGTTTAATATGGAGTGTTCCGTTTTTATTTTGGCCAATTGCCCCAGAGATGTTGCCTTCAGTAATGCATCCGTCGCTGCCTGATTTTTTGTCAGAACCAACAGTTCTCCAGCTCTCGAGCGTTGCGTTTTAATGATACCTTTGGTTATCATATCTAGCGCTTTTTGTATTCTAAAAGGTGAACAATTTGACAGGTTTTGTCCCTCCTGCTCGTGCTTGATTATTAGATATTTTTCATTCCCTCCATTGCAACCCATTATATCTGCACCGCCACCAACTCCTAATCTCCTTGTTCGCATTTCTTCGACCTTTTTCCTTTTGGAGGGTTGGGTATTATTTCCTCAAACATCGCCCCTTTTAAGGGCCGAAGCCCTCCTTTTGCCAATACCTGACTTTTCTTACTGTCTAAAATTACACCGCTTAAATATAAATAAACACTTGTTAAGAACTAGAGGTATAATCATCATTATTATTAAGTCCTCATCTTCTAATTTTGGTACCTCAAGTATGCAATGTAGAGTTTCTTTGTGTATGGCAATTTTTGGGGTGACGTATTGGAGCGCTTTATCTGGTAAGGTGATGTTGACACCTTGGTTGATTAACAGGTCTTTAATTGTAATAATTTCTTTTTCTGACAAAATCTTATTACTTGGAAGTTCAAGTTTTGTTCTAACTATTGCCTCTGGTATGTCTTCCAAAATTGTATTGATGATGTCGATGCTTATTATTGTTGCTATCCGATCGATTTCCGTTAAAACTAGTGTGCTGGCTATTGTAGAATTTGTAGATTAAAGAAAATTATGTTTCATTAAATTCTTTTAATCTTTTAATTTTATTTGTATTCCTCTTAATATTCTTCCGAGTCTGGAATGTTGTGGCGGTTATATTTTTTATATCTGTCTGAATCCCTCTAGGTTGGGCTTTCGCTCTTATGTTTGGTTCTAAAAACACTACCTGCCCTTCTGATAATTCGGGCGGGTTTTCTTTTTTATTGTTTTGTTTAACCATTCGACTTACCGCTAGTTGTAAATTGTTACTCACGCTTTGGAAAATATTTTTAGTTTGAGTCTGAGTTTCTTTTGGGTTTATGAGGTTGAATGAGGTGATCTTTGATTAAAGATCACCTTATTTGGCGTGAAGCCTCTAGAAGAGTGTACCGTGTTATTGTACAAAGCCACTGACAATTCTATGGTAGTTATTGTGTTGGGGCTTGAGATTGTGTTTTTGTTGGTGTTAAAGAACTCAATTAGCGTCGCGCATGTGCCCTTTGTACTTGTCCGTTGGAGTCCGATGAGGAGACGTACTCCAATTTAGTATTTAATTAACTTAAAAAGTTTTTGAATTGTGTGGATTGGAAAGTGGTCTCGTGATCTGAGACAATAGAATGTGGTATTCCAAAGAGAGTAAAATACTTCGTTAGGGCTGCCGTTACGTCTGTGAGATTTTTCGTGTTTATAAAAACCATCTGTAAATGTTTTGAAAAATCATCAATTATAGATAGGAAACTTGTTCTATTGATACTGAATATATCAATATGTAGTCTTTCTAAAGGTTTTGTTGTAATTGGCCTAGGTAAAATTTTTATATTGTACGGCTTTCTATCGTACTTGTGTTTATTACAATTAGTACAGGAATTAATGTGAATTTTTATTTTACTGGCCATATAGGGAAGAAGCACGACCTTTTAATCAGATTTTCTACTTCTTTTGTGTCCCTATGAGCCCTTTCATGTGCTTTTACTATAATTGAGTTTTGACGGTCCTCGTTAGTCACGTCCTCGACCATTTTAGCGACGAACACAAAGTGTCCTTTTTTTGCAAAGTTCTCTCTACATGCTTCCTGAATAATTCTGTATAGGATTTCCGGAGCTAAAATTGCAGACTGCCTTCCGTTATGAATTTTTTTGAAATATTGAATGATATCTTCTTTTCCAAATTCTTGCTTTATTATTATTGTTCTGTTAATTTTCGGGAATACTTCTTCAGTAATTATTGTATCTAATTCGGTCAGTCTGAGAATTATTTGGTTGTTATAGAAATTAATAGGTCGTTCTGCAAAATGATTATGGTAGTCATTCGAGGTGTTGGCGGGATGTACCGTGTCCCCGTCTGAGTCACTATTTGGTGTATTATTATGCATTGCAGCATTATCTGGGTTAAGTGCTGGCATATATATGTAGATTGTGAAAGTTGATTTCTTTGTTCTGATTTAATTTAGTTTCATCAATTGGAAGTCTACTAAGGGCGTCGGCCACAACGTTAGCTTTGCCTTCCTTATAAATCACTTAGTAATCAAAATTCTCCAGTTCCAAACGCCATCTAACGGTTTTTGGAGTTTTTTTCAGAAGTTTTAATAGACGTAAGGGGTTTATGGTCTGTCACTAAGGTAAACTTGCTACCGTAGAGGTAGGGCTGGTATTATTATATTGCCCAAATTATCGCAAGCGTCTCTATTTCGTCTCGACACTGAGATTCCGGGTCCGAAACGTTAACAGTAGCTCCTTGTTTTTAGAAATTTTTGGAGATTTTGGAGTAATTACGAATGAATCGTCTATAGTTCCCTGATAATCCCAAGAACTGTTTGATTTGTTTTTGTGTGGTTGGTATTGGCCACTCAATAATTTTCTATATTTTATCAGGGTTCGGTTTAACCCCTTCTTGTATTATTATATGTCCCAGAAATTCCGGTTCTCGCTTTAGAAACTCACATTTGTCAAGCTAAATTTTGAAGTTGAAATGGGATAAGCGCTTTAGGACTTCTTGACGATTCTCGATGTGGTTATCTAGATTGAAGCCCACAACGATGATATCATCCAAGTGTACGTACCAGATCTCTCTTATTAGTCCGTGTAGGACATTATTCATGGCTCGTTGGAAGGTTGCCGGATCGTTTTTTAATCCAAATGGCATCCGGGGTAAACTCGAAGTGCTCTTGGTCCATGGAAAATGCAGTTTTCTCCAGCGAATTCTTGTCCATCGGAATCTGGTGAAATACCGATTTTAAATCTAAGGTTGAAAAATAAGTAGATTTTCCAAGGCTATCTAATACCTCCTCTATTTGAGAGATGAGAAATTTGTCATTTATGGTCATATCATTTAATTTTCTGTAGTCAATCACTACTCTGACTTTCCGGGTGCTCGAAGTGAGAACTTTCTTAGGTACAACCCATATAGGGGAAGAGTAGTGGCTGCTGGAATTTCGAACGATTCCACAGTCTAGCAAGTCCTTTATGTGATCTTCTATGAGATGATCTTTATGAGAATTCTTTTTTCTTCTTTACTTAAAAGTTCTGTACGGATCATTTCAGAGATCATTTATTCATCTATTAGCTCATTTTTATGGGCTGAATTATCTCGAAGTTGTTCACATTTAAGTTTAGTTTTGGTAGGTATTCCGGTGTTTCTTTAAAAAATTTCCATTTAGCGCTATTGTACTTGTTTCCTAATCAATGTTGACGTCCATGTAAGCCATTGATTGGGAACCTAATATTCCATCGAAGTATTCGTGAAAATTTAGCTCATAGTACGACAGCTTTGGAAGGTTGTGCCCGAATAAGTATATTTTGACTATTTTCGTCACGTCCTGCGTTCCTAAAATGTTTTTTACTTTAGATTTTTCTATAACGATAAAAGATGAGAGGGTATTATGTTGGGCTTGATTATGTTTTGATTTGCCCCAGTGTCTATTAGGATTTTTACGTTTTGCCTTGTAATTTTGTATTGACAATTTATATAGGGAAGGAAGTTTAATCTTCCGCATCTGAATCGTGCTCCTCCCAAAAATTTTCGTTTTCTGGGTTACGATTCGAGTAGTGTTCGGAGCCCTCTTTTTCCGGCTCAAAATCTGGAAGTGTCTCGTGGTTATTGACGATTCCCTTAGTGAAGATTATTCTTGATTGCCTGGAAGGGTCCACTTCCATAGGTATGGGTTCGTTTCTAGCTTGCCCTGACCAACTTTGTTTTTTTGTTTGGGGATTTGCAGAATTAGGATTAACGTCCCTTCTCTGCTTGAGGTGATTGGGCCTATTTTGAATATTGGCCCTTTTCGAATTTGCCATTATGGTCTCATTGGAACTGGATTTGCACAAGAAGGCGTAAGCCTCTTCAATGCTTTTCGACTTTGCGGCTTGCGCGAAAAGGTCCGAAATAAGGTTATTTTAAGCCGGAAATAAATGCGACCAATGTATCTTCTTCAATGAAGCTGCAAATCGCGTGTTAAGAGCCGTTATACATCGGGTTCTGCTTAACTAGCGACTTAATATTTTGAGTAATTTCTTTTGTTTTATTGAAGAAAGTATGTATGGACATACCTTCTTTTTGTGTGTTACCCCAAAGCTGGGGTTTATAATATGGGAGTTCTTGTTTGTCTCCTGAAGCGTCGATTAAGGTTTGTTTGATATCCGAAAATTTTTCTGGATCTCCTGCAAGGCAAATTATGTCTTTAGCCTTGCCCTCAATTTTGTTCTTGACCGCTTGCAAGTACATTGTGAACTGTTGAGGTGGGACTATTCCGTCGAAAATTACAAGTGTTCCCTCGGCAGTTTTAAGCCACGATGTCACTTGTTTTGTATTTCCATCAAAAGATGGAATGAATTTTATTGGATCTGGGATCCTAAATAAGTCTAATTGCATCTGCGGAGCTTTAATACTAGGGTCCACCACAGGTGTTTCTACTTTTTGATTTAACATTGCGAGCAATTGGTCATATTGAGCCTCTTTCTCACCTATAATTGTGTAAGTTGTTGGGTAATAGCACCCAGTTGGGCAGATATCTACTCAAAATCGGTCATGGTCGGAGAGGTTATTTCTTCTATCTGATTTAGATTTCGATATCTATCAAATATTTCGATAGGTTTTTCACTCCTCCGCTCGGTTCCGGTTATCTCGGTTATCTTACCCATCTTGTAGTGTAAGATAACGAAAGGGGTTTCTATAATAAACTTAAAATATAATCAAAAATTCTTACCTTTTGCAATCAAGTTTGAGCTGATTCGTGTGGATGTTTCTCTAAACAGTTGGTTCCAACTTTCAGTTCGAGACGTTATAAAAAAAAAATGTTCGCGATTTACTTCTGTATCACTTAACTCGTAAAAGTTCTGAATTTTTTCTCCGTAACAGATTCACTTTAAAACTAGTTTTTATTCGCTAGTTTCTTATATATGTACAAGCCAAGCCAGTGAAAATTTATTGGTGCATTTTGATGAGTTCGCGTTTCCCACGATTTGTCTTGTTGTTTATCAACGTGTTCGTATATACATGTTCAATTATGTGTGATATTAAACCGTGCACTATCAATTCACCAGAATCACCATCTGCTGTTATCGTCTGCAGAAGATACTGGCTTAGTATTCATAAATTTCCATGAAATTACTCATCAATCCATTTAATAAGATTATCAAGTCGAACTTAAAAATCGTTTATCGTACAAATGCAAAATACAACAACTGGGTATTATTCTAGTACAGACCATAAAAGCCACATCAAAATTAGGTTTAATTGATTGTAGCAAATGGCTCAAACACACAAAAACAAAAAATAAAATGGAGCAAATTGATTATAAAATGACAGAAATATTTTGTGATAATCCAGAAAATGTAATTTTGTATCATTATTGTTTTGTATGCTGCTCTGTCTATTTTATCCTTTTTGCTCCTTATTATTATTTAAAGAAGGAAGCTGAAATGCGACATACCCAATGTATAAGAAAAATGAAAAACTATTTTGTATTATCGTTTTGGATAAAATAGAATTGGGCGAATTGTTATCAATGGGTATCCCTTTTATTTTTTTTTGCTCTATTCTTAAAAATTAAAACGGAAAAAGGATGAACAAGAAAAAAAATTGTGATTCTATAAATCGGTTCAGTCTTTAAATTTATATTACATCGAGCGAGAGTAAAAAAGGACATCTATAGCTAGAGATGTTGTTATATAAAAAGTTCAAAGTTGATATCATTAAAAATGTTCGGAAAATTCAATTTTGGAAAATTCATTTAATATATTTTCCCGTTCTACTCGTTTGTTGGGTAAATCGTACCAATGTGTGTATAGAAAAGTTCTGGGTGGTGTAAAACGGTGGGCGTTGAATATCGCCTTTGATTTTGATGGCCTAGAAATATAGTGTGGCTAATGGCTTTGAAATGTGCTTGTATGATGAATTTACATCGATTTTATTGAATAAGAGTCCAAATGTGTTTCGGATGGGTAATCCTTGTTAGTATAAATAACAAGGAGCTATTACAATTTCTAAAATTTATTGCTGGTTGAAATTAAATTTTTATTGGAAGCAGTTACGTGTTTTGCTCAAAATGTAGTCGGAATTCTTATATAAAACGCAAATTGTACCGATTTATTTATGTATTTACATTTTAATGTATTTTGCAATACAAATATTAGTTAGGTTTCTAACCTTACAGCCACACTCGCTGTGCTTTGTTAACTCGCTCGTTTCTGTTTGATCATGCTGCGGTTTTTGATTCTCGATATTTATCAACAACCGATATATATCGAGAATCTAGATTAAAGGTGGTGAAATAGTTCTGTTCTATATAACAGTTTGCCACAAGTATCCCATATGCTGGCTTAAGCCTGTCGGCGCCAATTGTTGTTTATTTTACGTCGAAACGTAAGTCGAATGTCCACAACAAAAAAGTTATTCATTTTGCGGGTCATGGAATACAGAGGAAGGTCTAATCACAAATACGTTTGAACAGATTTTTGGGAATGTACCGTGCCTATTCGGTTAGATGGCTTGTGTCTCGTAGGGCTCTCTCATTTCCAGATTAGAAGCTGGTTCACGAAATCCGGAGTATATGTGCTTGTGCAACGATTCTGACCACATACTACTCGTAGCTGTGCTGGGTTTCGGATCCCAAATTCGGAAGTCCACAACTTCAATGCGATTTATTACATCGAGTTGTCAATGCGGCTTTTAATCACAAGCAATTGAAACGAAGAACCGTTTAAAAGGCCATTCGCTTTCGGGTTTTATATACTTGTCCGAATGCGATGGGAACATAGGAGATCAGTCGTGATAAAGAGAGGGACACCATATCTACATATAAACTCATTGTAGATAATTTTACGCCTTTTGTGCCCATTTCTCGGATTGGATAAGCTTTTGGTCAACGGGTAGGTTAGGTTAGGTTAGGTTTCAGTGGCTGCCATCGCACACTTAGGCCAGTTATGGCTCATTGTGATACCACAGGATCCGACATCATCAAACTCCTTAAACCCATTTAGTGCTATTAATATAGCGTAAAAGATCTCGCACATTGCAGCTTTTGAGATCAGAGAGGCTGTCCATGGTGTATTTGCCCAAGTGATCATGTCTTCTGCCAGCTAGCGCAGGGCATGAGGCAGTGTCCGGTAAGTACCCTTACAATTCTACATAAATCACGCTTCCCTAGTGTGATAAGATCTTAGAGCGCTTCAAGTTCAGCACAGGCCATACTTGCTTCGCTATCCTACCGGTTGGACTCTCAAGCCACCTAGCATTCGCCAAGGCAACTGCTTTCCTATGGCTTGCCGTTTTCAGCATAGACATAGGTCTCCATAAATATTCTCGCGCTGATTGTAGTTGGAGAGTTGTACCGTACCTTGCTAACTCGTCTGCCCTGCAATTCCCCTCAACGTCAGAGTGACCCGGAACCCAGATGAAACTGGATATTGAAATGCTCACTCATCTCGTTAAGAGATGTGTGACAATTCAATGCCACCCGTGACGCCAGGGAAACTGAATCCAGCAAAAGAATGGCCGCCCGACTGTCCACATAAATAGTGATATCGATCGTTATAACTTCAGCCTGGTACACGCTGCAGTAATCAGGTAGACGAAAAGATAAATTGACATTTAATTCCACACAGAACACACCCGCTCCCACTCTACCATCGAGCTTGGAGCCGTCGGTGAAGAAATTAACTGTCCCGGTCTCGATAAGGAGACCTCTGTTCCAATCCTCCCGAGAGGGGAGAATCACCTTAAAACACTTGTTGAAGCACAACATGGATATTTTATAATCTAAATTCTCCAAGTCATGCCTCACCGAATTGACTATAGTTGAGTGCCCCTTTTGCAGGCACTTCCAACCAGAGGTCGCTGATAGCCGGGCGGCCGTATTAACCGCCATTTGCTTACCGATAATATCCAACGGGAGAAGATGCAGTTTGACCTCTAAGGCACTAGTGGGGGTGGTTTTCAGAGCCCCACTAATGAGCAAACAGGCTACCCTCTGCACCTTCGCCATCATGTTAGTATATGATGATTTCTCCAGAGCTGGCCACCACACACTCACACCATACAGCAGTATGGGCCTTACAACTGCCGTGTAAAGCCAGTGCACCAGCTCCGGTTTCATGCCCCATTTCCTTCCAATGGCGTTTTTACAAGAGTAGAGTGCCACAGTGGCCTTCTTTACTCTTTCCATCGTGTTTGGCTTCCAACTGAGCTTACTGTCCAGGAGAATCCCTAAGAATCTCGCCTTATCAGTAAGGACCAGCGTAGTACCATTCGTGCTTGGTGGAACTATTGCCGGAATTTTGTATCTCCTAGTGAAAAGGACCAGCTGTTTTTGATGGGTTAATCCCCAATCCACATCTGCTGGCCCAACCCGCAGTGATTGACAACGCATTTTGCATCATATCCCTAATTGTTCCCAGGTGCTTTCCCGAGACAGCTATCGCCACATCATCGGCATAAGCAACCACACCTATCCCTTCTCTCTCCAGTACCAATAGTAGTCCATTGATTACTAAGTTCCAGAGAAGGGGAGAGAGGACCCCTCCCTGAGGGGTTCCCCGAACGACCCGTCTTCTGACGGAAACTTCCCCCATCCCTGCTATGACTCTTCTGCTACCCAGCAGATGAGTAATTAGCCTGGTTACAGGGTCTACAATCTCAAGTGGCAGCAATCAATTCGCGAGAATTCCTGAAGATCCAGTGACTTCTCAATTCCCCGAACCAGGGTATGTAATGCCGTATTCACGGACTTACCCTTATGATATGCATGTTGCGACTGAGCCCAGTTACTGGGTCCAATTTTCGAACGAATATATACATCCAGCATCCTTTCCATGACTTTGAGCAGAAAAGATGACAAAGATATAGGTCTAAGGTCCTTAGGGTTGCTGTGCGAGCTTCTTCCCGCCTTCGGGATGAGGATCACCCTAGCCTCCCTCCATTTCTTGGGAGTGTACCCCAGCTTCAGACACCCTTTGAAGATAACTTCCAGCCAGGGAAGCAAGATCTCCGAGTTCTTCTGAATTTCTGCTGGTACAATCACATCCGGACCAGCTGACTTAAATGGCTTGAACCCATTAATGGCCCATTTTAGCTTTCGCGTGTTCAGAATAGCCTCTGTACACAACGGTTGGACCCCGCCGTGATCCCCTGACCCACGGTCATCCAGAGGATTCGCAGTCGTCGCGTCCTCACTTCCCGGGAAGTGTGTTTCCATCAAGAGATCAAGTGTCTCTTCACTAGAAACCGTTCATTCGCCATCCGTTTTTAACAGATAGCCTGGAACAGTTGGATTGGTAGACAGAATTTTTCTTAAGCGCGAAGTTTCCGAGACCACTTCCATTCTCTCACAGAAGCGCCTCCACGAATTTCTTTGCGCCTTTCTTATTTCCCTTTTGTACACTCTGAGGTTTTCCTTATAGAAGTCCCAGTCTTGACTGTCTCTAGATCTTTTCGCTCTATTAAAGGCAGACCCACAGACCTTCCGGCACTCCGCAAGTGCCGAGTTCCACCAAACAGGTTTTCGCTTCCCCCTAAGCTTTGTTAAAGGACAGGCTACCCTCATAGAGGTATTGCAAGCCCTAGTTAGAGTGTCCACCATTGAATCCAGTTCACTTCCCGTGTCGGAGAGTCCTGGAACTATGGATGGAATGATGCTCTCCAATACCTCCCTATATACAAGCCATACTGTCCTCCGGGGGTTTCTGAACACGTATTGTTTTGTAATGTTGAGATTAAGTTTAAACGTTAAGTATCGATGGTCGGAGAAGGAATGCTCCTTCGCCACCCTCCATCCCTGATCATCGGTGAAATAAATTCGGAGACCAGAGTAATATCCAGAACCTCCTGTCTATTACTAATAATAAAGGTGGGTCAAAATCAAAACGTAACTCACCCCTGTCATTTATATTCGAGCTACCCCAGATGGTATGGTGTGCGTTGGCGTCGCACCCCAGGATAACTCCCACCTTCCTTCTATCTGCGTCAGCAACCAGTGCCCCCAGTATGTCTGGCGGCACTGGCATCTCCCGGTCCATATACGCGGCTGCAAGCCAGAATCTTCTCCCCTCCGTCTCTATGCAGACCGCAGTAATGTCCCCATTACTATACTGTGGAAGTAGAAAAACATTTATGTTATTTCCCACCAATATACATGATTTGCTATTTTCAGCCCCACAAGCATAAAGAAGAGTGTAACCCTTCGCTCGCAGACCGCAGATCTTATTGTTCTTGATTTAAGGTTCTTGGATCAGCACTATCTCCTCACCTGACTTAGCAAGTCTGAGAAGTAGCGCCGCCGAAGCTTCCTTAGTTTGATGTAAGTTTATCTGCACAAACCTAATCATTGATAACAGTATTCACTTACCTTAATTGCGACAGCAGTGCTGCGTCGGTTATACGGACCCGACGGAGTCGACGGTATCCTCCGTCTCACTCCCTCCGCAGTCCCTAAAACTAAGGAGATCCACATCTCCCCCCTCGGAATCCGATGTATCCCTCATCTTCCTGCCAAGGGATAGTCGGTTCCTAAGTTCGCTAGTCAGCCCCTCACTCGGGTTCACCACTAGCGGCAGTGTCTCCCCTGAAGAGATACTGCTCCTCGCGGTTCCCATAGCAGGCTGGACCTCCTCCACCCCCTTCTCGGGCTGTGCAGTATCTGATTTGACTCCGACCTCATCCTTTCTGAACACCTTAAGTATCACAGAACCGAAGTCGAAGTTTATAACCCCTTTAGTTTTTGACAGGGGAGCCAAGGATACCTTATTTATCACCATAATTGATGATCTGAAATTGCCCTTAGGCTCCTCCTGCTTCACAATCTTCCAATTTCCTGTCGGAAGATCCGGGTTGCAAACCTGGATAATCCTCAGGGATTCATACAGGCTTGCCGGCTCCGTGGGGAGCCAGACCATTGCTCTTGGTCTGCTATGTATTTCCTCCTTGGGAATTGCCTTTAGCTTAGCTCCTGGCCATACCTCGCCTACCTCCTCGATCGCCTTCCTATACAAGAAGGCCGACCGATGATCCGCGCACGCGGTCAGTTTCAGCCGTCGCTGATACCGACCCGCGTCCCTGTAAACTGGCGGTGGTCCTGGATGTTGTCCAAGGACTCGGAGGAAAACGAGGTTCAGTGCATTAAACACCAACCTCCATTTTTCCCCGGTGATGCTCCCGACCACCTCCCCCACCTTCACAACGTCGCTGAAGAGCTTATACCCCTTCCTCGACTGTTCCCCCTGGAGCTTGGCCCATTTTCTTTCGGCATCCAGACTCCCCTGCTCATAATCTCCAGACCTCTGTCTTTTCGACCCAAGATCTTCTTTCTGAGCCTTGCTAACATTGGCGACGCAGCTCTTCGCCCACTTCGCCCTCCGCCTCTGTTCCTCCGTCCACTGCTTCTCCGGGACTGTAGCCAGTCTATCCAAGGCACGGTAGGCCGAACGCCTTGCCCGATACCTTCGAACCGAAGGAGCAGTGACTTTCTCCTTCTTGCCGCTACCACTAGTTTCTGGCTTGCAAGCCTCGGAACCAGTTTTAGCCCCACCAACGGCTGGAGTCACAGACCCCTCCCGTCTCCTCCAGCATTTGAGAAGTGCTTGCTGGCCACTTCTTTTTATTTTTTTGTATTGCTGTCCATAATGTGTTCCCACAAGTATCGGATAAATAGATGGTCCGCCCGTGTAGTGATCCGTATACACGGGTAAGGCTAAATACAGCACGGGTCGCGTAACACGTTAATCCAGCCCATTGGCTCGTCGAGCGCTTCGCCCCTCCGCGCCCCAGCCCTTCTCCCACATTCACCTACTCATTCCGCCATTCACATGAAATCCCAACCCAATAGGACCCATTTCTACAGGGGATTACCATTTATAGGGTTCCCTACTCACTACTTGAAGACCCGGGGCGCATTGAGACGTGACGCTCAGTTCACCGTGGTTTGTGGTCGCTGGTTTTATGGCGCCATCAGTTCGCCCTTCCATACTGGGTATCATAGGCACTCAGGATTTAGTGAACAGAGGTTAACCACTCCCCAGTTGCCTGAGACTCTCCTCCCAGCAGAGCTGCGGTTGGGGGCGGCTTATTTGATTCACCGCTAACCTACCTATCGACAGGCCGTCCACTATCCACCACCTGTGACCCCCTCGGTAGCTGCAGCCCGCCCCGAGTGGTCAACGGGTAATTCGTTAAACAAATTGGTGGTTTATATGTTGTTAAACGCTAAACTTTTCGGCATCATTACAAACAATTTAAAAATCTTCCATTAAACCTGCCATTACCGGCACATAATTTTCTACCAAATTACGCAAGGATCTCCCATTTAATGGAAGTTTTATTCCGAATACTTAACTCCGAACTGAAATTTAATGATTTGAATGAATGATTTAAAAATATTTGCAAAATAAAGCTCTTACAAAAGCTGTCACTTCCGATGGACCAATGTCAGCCAAAATTCACTGTAATTTCCGCTTAAATTTTGGAAAATGTCGTGGACCGATATTGTTGCAAATTTAGTTTAGAAATTTTTAGTTTAAAAGCGCCCTTCTCGTAAATTATATTTTTTTAAAAATATTTGCAAAATACGAAAAAGCTCTTATAGAATCTGCCACTTTCGGTAAATCGATTTCAAGGCTTAAGTATAAAGTTTCATCCACTGGGGAAAGTTGGGCGCGCAAATTACACGATGTAATTTACATGTAAATTACATAAGTTATTTTTTACATTATGGAAAGTAAATAATGCCGTTTTCATGACAAGCGTGCTATGCTTACATACGACTGTGTATGGTTGAAAATAAAACAACAACAAATGAATATGTCAAAAATTTGAGGTTATAAGCTTTCTTGTGTTGTTTCATAACATCGTTTTGATCAAAAACCCGTAAATGCATATTAGCATTGGTAATATCTGTATTTTAAATTTGATACAATCCAGATTAATTTATTCTGATCAACAGTCGGAATAGATGTACGACAGTCGCCAAATTTCTTCTTCCACATAATCCAAATCGAATAATACTATTTTGATCCATAATTTACTGGTGAAAAAAAAATCAATTTGTTGGGTTTGTTCACACAACCTACATTTTGGGAATACATCATCCTGGACAATATATACAGGCTGTTCGTAAATGTGATCTAAAGTGAGTTAATTTGTTTGCTAAAAGTTTAATTCCGGTATTTGTGATTGTTATTTTACAGATTCAGAAAAATACGGGCCACCACGAAACACAAAAATGCCTCATCCACATGAATAAAATTCAAAATTATTGAAGTCCAAAAAGTCCATACCGTGATCCGTTTAATATATCGAATGATTTTCATTACCTGCCGAAATCATCAGAAACAACCATGAGACTCAAACTAGAAGGAAGAAATTTAAGTCAACTTTAAACTCCGGTAGTTGAAAAGCGAGCCCCGTTTATTCCAACGACGAACTATTTGCATGGGGTATTAGCCCATTATTACTCAGCCTCATCCTGTATTACCGCTGCTAAAACACATTCAAAAGAAGAAAAAAGCCATGAAAGTTAGAAAAGATTGCGTCTCGTGGTTGAGATGTGTTCTTTATGAGATTTGACTGGTTGGCATGGTGAAATAATTTTGGTTGAGTTTTGTGAAGAACATCCGCTTTTAATGACCCAAGTAGGAAAAAGAATCCCGATTCCAGAGTTTAAATATGGTGAAGTTGCGTTTTTTCACACAAGCTCCTTTTGGGAATACTTCATCCTGGACCAATGTACAGGCTATTGAAAATGACGTATCGAGCACCGATTTATTCGCATCTAATTTTTTAGTCAGATTTTCTACTTTTTCGCAGAAGAAGGAACTACTGTGCTTGGGAGATTGATGCGCTGTTTACGGCTGGGCAAGAATGCCCTCTATAACAAGTTCCAAGGCCAAATTCAAAACGAGCCAATAATTTCGTTCGAGATTTTTTGCAAGTTTTACAGACAATTACAGTTGCCCTTGGTCATGGTGAAAGATCAGTAAATAAACCACCGGACATTCATCAACAACCACCTACTTCAACTGCACTTATTGGTAAATATTTTTTAGGCCGATTTACTACCGGAGTTGAATGTTGAATTAAATTTCCTCCTCCAACTTTGAGTCTCATGGTGGTTTCTGATAATTTCGGCATGTTAAACGGTATATTAAACGGATTCGATATATTAAACGGATCAAATTACACAAATTTTTATGTAATTTACGTTATTTACATAAACATGTAGATAACGTTTTTTACATGTAAAATTTCCAACACTGCGGTTTCATCCCGATCAATCAATTCGCCTGTTGCTGTGGAGTAGCTACAACATTTAGTGGCCACGGCACCACGCACATACACGCAAACACACAGAGATTTTTAATTGAAAACATTTTGTTAACTTCGGCGATATGTGTAACAAGTTTTGATTGCATGAGGCGGTGAACTTTGGACTTTTCACATGCGATACAAGATTTCGGCAACAAGCCTTTATTCTTTTTTGGCCAGAAGAATTTCGAAGCAATTAGTTTTCACATGGTGCGGATGCCTGGATGTAATATGCCACGTAGACTACCGAAGATTATCCGCGCTTGTTGAGGGCAACGAAGATATGATTTTTGATTATTGAAGCCTCACACCAAATTTGCTGCTTGTTTGGTTGGTCAATCCGTTGCATGTTTACGCTTACTTTCAGGGTGCGTGAAAAGGCAGTAATCGTTAATAGAGAAGAAACTAATTTATGTGAGAAATGTTTCAGAAGAACGAAACAAACAATCGCTCGGCACATTGCAATTACCTGTTAGTTGATGAATTTTGGCACTGAATTGGGCAATATAATCGAGATGTCTAAATTGCCGGGGATCTAACTTTGACAAAATAGCTGTTGAGAGAGGTTTATGGTTATTACATATAGAAATAATTTCAGCTTATTGTGAAATGCCGAGAGTGTTTGATTGCTAAATATACATAGCAAGAAGTTCTCTATCAAAAGTAGAGTATTTAATTTCGACTGGGAAGCTTCTTTGAAATGGTTGCCAACCTACGGTGTTGAGTTGTTGTAAGGCAGCTCCCACTGCTACTGGGGAAGTGTTAGTAGTTATTCTGAGCTGCATTTATCAAAAGATTCTGTGCAATCTTCCGGCCAAGTGAAGTTTCTTCAGTTTGCCTAGGCCTTTATTAAGTAACATGGCCAAATGCTGATGAGTAGACAATACTAGGACGGTTAAAATTAGTATAAAGCGGTGGTAATAGTCCACCCACCGAGGAACTGTTGTTTAAATAGTTTGAAATGAAATAAACTTAGTCCTTCGACGGAAGGATGTCCTCGTTCGAAATTGTGTGGTCCGAGAAGTCGAGTAACTTCACACTGAAAATGCATATCAAGCTTTAATGTTAATTCCACCTGATCACGGTGTTCCATCTCGGAGCGGCGCGCAATGAGGATGTCATCGATTTGAATGTCTGGACTGAGTTGCGAAGACCATATGGCATTCGGCCAAACTCAAAAACCTAAAGAGGTGTGGTCATCACAGATTTATGAATATCGTCGCGAGCCATGGGAATTGGGTGATAGGCCCAAACAAAATCTGGCAAATTTCTCAATGAGAAACTAGAAATGTGATGGATAGGATATCTTCCTGGAACTTTGACAGTGTTTAACTGGTGAGGAGAATGATGATAATGAGGGGCGATAGATCCCGTTATCTTTCATAAACTGGAATTCAGTTTTTGCAGCTTTAAGTTTCGTTGCGTCGAGTTGTCGCGGTTTAGCACAAGATTACCTACCTTTTGTGGCGACGCAAATCGTAATGAACTACGTTATATTCTACTGGGAGAATGTATTTTGGACCCTCAGTGAGTAATGGGTATTTTATTTCCAAATAGCGCCATATTCGTTATTGACGTGGAAATGTATTGGAGATGGCGAATTTACCTGAGAAACGTTTGCGTTCACAACGAGGGTAGTAAATTAATCAAAACACCGTTTGTTCTTCAATTGGACTACGTCTTCCAATTAAAGGAAGAACTTTAAGTATGAAGTTTGTTTCCGAATAGTCAACTCGCCTGGGATGTAGCGATTTCGAATTTTGGTGGAATAAAGTTTTTTATTGAAACTTTTCATTTCCGGTGAAGTTTAACAATGATCTGAAAAATTTTGTAAGAAATTTAATTTAAATTTTGTTGGTTTTAATTATTTTTCTGTAAATGCTATACACTTTCCAAATATTTGCAAAAAATTACTAGGATCTTCTCTACAATTGTTTGAAAAAGTTTAAGTAAAATGTTTCATCCCGATCAATCAATCCGTATAAGAGCTAACGAGAGGCCAAATTTAAAAAAATCTTTAAAACCTTTAATTAAATAAAAAATTCAAAATTTGGGCGACCGTTTGGACATGGCATATAGACTGTGTATTACTTAGTATAACTTGGGGATATTATAATCTCTTGATGACGTATAAGAAGACTCCCTGTGATCCTCATAATCTTAGTCAACATATAAACTACTCAACCAGGTGAAATCGTTATGCCATACAAATTAAATAAAAAAGTGAAATTTGGGGAGACCACTGAGACATGACATATGGACAGTTGATTACTTAATACATGGGGCTATAGTAACCTTTTAACCACATGATGACGCCTTAGAAGAATTTTCGTGACGGTTGTGGTATTATTCGAAATATAAGCCACTCAAAAAGTAGAAATCTTCATGTTATACCTATTTATTTAAAAATTGAGGAAATCGGGAGGACGGTATATACATGGGACTATTAGATTTAATCATTTAATCATTGGAAACTATTTTATTAACTTGATGGCGTATTTCAACAATCCTTTAAACCAAAGTATGTTTTTTCAAAAAATGTCCGCTCAAAATTCTCCTTTTAAAAAGAGATTACAGTTTTTTGTTTTGAAAGAAAGTATCAACTGTCCAATGGATTAATTGTCTTTTGAAGGTCAATTAATACCCTCTTTTCATTACTGACATGAATGCCTGGTGGGTCGGCGCTGAATTCTGGACTCCAACAGAGGGTGTTAGTTGTGTTTATTTATATCACCGATCATAATCGATGACGAAAATTCGATTTGCATCCAGTCTTTGGTGGTATTCGAACCCAGTACCTTTCGGTTCAAGTGCCGAATCTTTAACCACTGCCCCACTTGTCCGGTGAAGTAGTTGATGATAACATTTCAAGTGAATGGGCATTCCAGAATAACGAAAGCCATTGCAAGCGATGACGACAGCCAGCAAAAGGAATATTCGAATTAACAAGATGTACGTATAAATAATTCATATAAATCGATGTTTTAAAGAGGTCTTACAATTTTTTTTTGACAACTGCTCATCTAGCAATTTATCTTTTTACAAATTTTAATAAAACCCAATGGTTAGTCTCAAAATTAATTAAACCTATTTAAAATACTAATTTTAATTTGGTCAAATAATCAAATCAGTCAAATGATATGGACTCGCCTAAAAAAATTTTTATTGGTAGTGGTGACTTGAACTCTACTTTGCGTACCGTTGAACCGCTACGATGGATTTTTATTTCTCGATTATGCAAGGACGTTACTGATGATGATCTTATGATGTATATCAAAAACAAATTTGAAGTCGAGAAACCTGTATTATATTGCTTTCGACGTAATGATGAGCGCGATTATGTATCATTTAAAATCGGTATTCCTGTAAGCAAATTTAACCAAATGCTGGATTCATCGGCGTGGCCTTCTGGAGTGTTGATTAAAGAATTTTTAAATTCACGTCGGAAATCAAAGAATAATAATTTTTTAGTCCCACGCTCAGCTCTAACGACGTTGTAACAATACCTACTGCGACCTCAACTGATTTTATACCTTCTTCAAATCCGATGCCGCTGTCTGCACCTATCGCTCACCTGACACTGCCACTCTCAGATGAAACCAACACATTGTCTATTTATTATCACAACGCTAGCGGAATACGATCAAAATCGCGTGAAATGTACCTATCAGTGTTGGAAAATGAATATGATGTCATCTGCATCACGGAAACATGGCTGACAAGCTCGCACAATTCTGCAGAGTACTTCCCTCCAGACTACTATGTTTTCAGACGCGATCGTTATACGGATCTTGAATCGACAGCGAGAGGTGGCGGAGTTCTGCTAGCGGTCACGAAAGATATACGTGCGGATATTATTGACCTTGGGAGTAACGAGTTGGAGATTTTGGCTGTTAAACTTGCTTTCAATGGAAAGCTGGTGTTGATAGTTGCTGTTTACATACCATACGGATCCTCAATTAATATATATATATGGTGAGCTATCTTTATTTTTCTCAAACCAACTAGCAGCTGCAGCTCCTGATTTTGATTGTGTGATGATTTTGGGAGATCTTAACTTACCGAAAATAAAATGGCTTACAGTAGATGATGAACTTCTGCCATTCTATGGTGATCTAACTTCAGATCTGGTGATGGACTCAATCTGTTCACTCGGGCTAAGTCAGATTAATAACATCGAGAACCAGTGCAGCAATATCCTCGATCTGGTGTTCGTTCCAGTAGAAGTACATGGCACAATCATTGCTTGTAATGATCTCGGCGGTTCTTCAAGTATTTTTCACATACCACTACATATCCAATTAATATTTGAAAATTGTGTTAATGTTAACGTGAATTTTAATTCTAGTGAGTCTTTCAATTTTAATAAGGGAAATTATAATGCTTTAAATGAGTTTCTGGACAATATTAATTGGGATCAATATATAACGGGTAGTTTAGACGCTTATATTGATCAGTTTTATAAAATAATGAACTTGGCAATTGAACAATTTATTCCCCGTTCACCTGTGGTTTCGTCGATGCGCGAGCCATGGTTTAATAGTCGCCTCTCAGGATTAAAAAATCGGAAATCTAAAGCTCATAAAAAATATAAATTAAACCCATCCGCCGTAAATTATGAAATATTTAGCGCTCTCAGATCTCAATTTAAAATTTTAAATCGTTTCTTGTATAATTTATATATTGTCGAGATCGAATCGAATATTAGAAACAACCCTAAATGTTTCTGGAGTTATGTTGATTCGAAACGGAATTGTAGAGGTATACCCTCGCAAATGTCTTTCAATTCTTTGACGGCTAGTGATCCACAAATTATCACTGACATGTTTGCAGCATTTTTTGAAAATGTGTATGTCCCGTCTTCGAGAGGGAATGACGAACTTGTTTTTAATAATAATCCAAACATTGAATTTCAATTTACTACCGATGACGTTCTGCACGCTCTTTTGAATGTAAATGTGAATATGAGTTGTGGCCCGGACAAAATTCACCCGCTTGTGTTGAAAAAGTGTGCTTCGGTCTTAGTTCAGCCGCTGACGAACATCTTCAATTTGAGTTTGAAAAGTGGGGTTTTCCCTTCAATTTGGAAATCCAGTTTCATTAAACCAATTTTCAAGAGTGGACGGAGAACGGATATCGAAAATTACCGCGGTATTTCTATCTTATCGGCTATTCCTAAATTATTAGAATCGAGGGTCAAGGACCGCATCTTTTTCTTAATTAAAAATTCCATCTCAGTAAACCAGCATGGGTTTTACCCCGGACGGTCAACTGTGACAAATCTTGCTTTGTTTACAAATTTTTTGACGCTAGCATTAGAAGGTGGTGATGGTGTTGAGGTAGTGTTTACTGATTTTAGCAAAGCTTTTGATAAAATTGATCATGTTTTATTGGTAAAGAAACTGGGCCAGCTCAACAAGTGTGATGCCCTTCCTTTAAAGTGGATTTTTTCATATTTGACGAACAGAACTCAAAAAGTTTTTTTAAATAATATTTTATCTAGAGACATCAATGTTTTGTCTGGCGTCCACAAGGTAGCCACATTGGACCTCTATTATTTATTGCATTCATAGATGATGTGAAGCGGTGCTTCAAACATTGTAAGTTTCTGATTTACGCTGATGATGTAAAAATCTTTTGTAAGATTAGAAATGATCGCGATCTGCTAAATCTACAACAGGAATTAAACGTTTTCTGCGATTGGTGTAGCTTGAATAAGCTTTGCCTGAACGTTTCGAAATGTAAAGTTATGAACTTTTCTAGAAGACGTTATGGACGTAATGGACATGATAATAGTTTATTCTTAAATGGCGTTATGATAGAGCGAGTTCATTCTTTTCTAGATTTAGGGGTTTTGTTTTCACGAGATTTATCGTTTAAGCACCATATTGACAGATGTATTAATAAGGCTAATTCAATGTTAGGGTTTTTAATCCGTTTCTCCAAAGACTTTCATGATCCATATACTCTAAAAGTCCTCTTTGGTTCATTTGTTCGATCGCACTTGGAGTATGCGTCAATTGTCTGGAATCCGTACTATATCAATTCCTCTAACCGTATAGAATCAATCCAGAAGCGATTTATGCTGTTTGCCTTAAGGCGACTTCCTCGAGAGGTAAACGCTCCTAAGTATGTGCTTCCGCCGTATCTAGGCCGTTGTTTGATATTGAATATTGAACCATTGTTCGTTCGAAGACAAATTTCTTCCGCAATGTTTGTGCGCGACGTTATAATGGGCCGAATTGATTGTTCACAACTACTATCCTTGTTTTCAATACGTGCCCCAGTGAGATCACTCAGACTCCGAGGCTTAGTGATTAATCTGCACTTCCATGGGTCTAATTTTGGTATGTCGGACCCGGTTTGTAATTCTAGCCGTGTATTTAATAATGTATCTACCGTGTTCGATTTTAATTTGTCCAGAGATGAATTTAAAAGAATTCTAAAAACTTTTTTTATTCAAATTTGATTTATATAAATAAACCTAATTTTAAAAATACCAGATGTAAATTAATACTGTTGGTAAAAATAAATAAATAAATAAATAAATAAATAAATAAATAAATAAATAAATAAATAAATAAATAAATAAATAAATAAATAAATAAATAAATAAATAAATAAATAAATAAATAAATAAATAAATAAATAAATAAATAAATAAATAAATAAATAAATAAACAAATGGCCTCGTTCTTTAAAGTCTTCTTTCAACGACAGGGTTATCTATCATATGACGAATATAGGAGATTCCATGTTCATGGAGCCTTATTTCGTGTTTGGCGGCATGCTTTCTGTAAGTCCCTGTGAAGGTCTTAATTTCTTGTGTACCACGGAGCATTTACGATGCTACGGAGAACCTTATTTCGAAACGTCTGTATCATTTTGGAGTTTGTTTGCTTAGTACATCCCCAGAGTTGAATACCGTATGTCCATATCGGCTTCAGTATTTGCCGATATAGCAGCAGCTTGTTGTATATTGTAAGCTCAGAGCCTCTACCTATGAGCCAATACATTTTTCTGAACTTAATATTAAGTTCTTCTTTTTTCTTTTTGACGTGCTCTCTCCACTTGAGCTTGGCATCGAGAGTCATGCCCAGATATTTGCATTGTTTGCATATGGCACCGGTCATGAGTTAATTACTACCGGTAGATGGGAAGCCTTTTGATAAGTAAAGTTAATTTGCATGGATTTCGTCTCATTAAGCTTGATTCTCCAGCGCTTAGTCCAGTTACAAACCGCATTGGTAATCTTCTGGAGTTTGCTCGTTGCATCAGCGACATTACCTCCAATGGCCATGATTGCTGTGTCATCTGCAAAGGTGGCTATGGTTCCTTCACCTGTTGTTGGAATACCCCTTGTATATAATAAATACAAGATTGTTCCTAAGATACTCCCCTGTGGGACACCGGCAGAGATTTTCTTTAGTTCGGAGTATTCATCCTCATATTTCACACGAAAATATCTATCGGATAAATAAGATCTTAGTATGGCATAGAATTGCCTCGGCAGATCTCTGTGCAGCTTGAATTCCAGTCCACTGTGCTAGACTTTATCGAATGCTTGGGCGACGTCCAGAAATATGCTGGAGCATACTTTTTTGCGTTCTAACGTTCTGTCAATAACGTTGGTGATTCTATGCACCTGTTCAATTGTGGAGTGCTTTTCCCTGAATCCAAATCGATGTGGAGGATTTAGTTGTCGATCCTCAATTATTGGTTTAAGTCTGTTTAGTAGTAATTTTTCAAAGAGTTTTGGCATAATTGGCAGCAATGAAATTGGCCTGTATGTTTTTTTATCGTTAGGTGGTTTATCAGGTTTTGCTATCATGATTACTTCTGCTACTTTCCATTGCCACGGAACATATTTTAACCGACAGCTTGCATTGATTATGTGTAATAGCTCCCGAAATCCTTTACCTGGTAGAGCTTTGTTTATTTGGCAAGTAATCAAGTCATATCCTGGGCCTTTTTCAACATTCGCGTTGCTTTTTACTTCTACTTTTAATTCTTTGAGAGTTACTGGGCGAATATCAAAATCATCTAGCTTTTTGATTGACAGTATATTTACATTGGCTGCTTGCCTTGGTAGTGGTTTGAAGGTATCCTCGAGATACTCCGCAAACCGGTCAGCCTTCTCTTTAGTACCTCTTGCCCAGGTTCCATCCTCCTTTTTAAGTGGAGGCACTTGCATTTTGGGTCTTTTGAGTTCCTTCGTCGCCTTCCACAGATAATAATCAGAATTTTTTTCTATCGGTTAGGCTAACTAGATATCTGTTGATTGAAGCATTTTTAACTTATTTAAGAAGAGATTTGAGACTGTTGCCTAAATTGTTATGTTCTCCCGTATTTATTTGCCAGGTTTTACGTGCTCGTCGTTTTTGTCTTACCAACTCTCTAACTTCCATTGGGTAGGATATGTTAAGCTTGTTATTATTTTGTATAATAGGGGTACTTGCCAAAGCAGCATAGTGAATTGCTTCATTGAGTTGTTCTAATTCATCTTCCAACTGGTTGGGATTTCTTATCGGTAACTGAAGATTGATTTTTTCCTCCAAAATACTTCACGAAAGAGATCCCAGTTTGTTTTTGAATTTGTTAATCTGGGTGCACTCTCCCTTTGAATTACCATTTCACTGACTGTCATGATAACCGGGGAATGATCCGATTCTAGAGAATTACTGTCTTCAATGTGAATGTAGTTCTGGGATATACCTCTTGCTACATAAAAGTCTATTAGCTCAGGTATCCTCGTTTCGTCACTAGGCCAGTATGTTGGGGAACCACCAGGGTAAAATTCACATTTTGATGTCCGCCCTGTTTGAAACAATTCTTTACCTTTTGACGTCGACCCCAACAGATGTTTTCGCATTAAAGTCAACTCTAATAATAAAAGCACGCCTAAGCGATATAAATAGTTTAAGGTAGTCCTCCCTTTTCAAGTTATGCCGAAGAGGACAATATATTGCAAAGACAGTAAGCTATCTGTGTTTAATTTGGATCCTTACAGTAGTGACTTGCATTGTTTCTTCTTCGATATTTGACTCTAAATGGTGTTTTATATTTTCTTTTATTAGTAATGGCGAACCACCTCTTGCTCTTTCCGCTGGATGAATCGAGTGATATAAGTTTAACCACGTATTTTAACAAACGAAGATTTAACTAGATGGCTTTCAGATATTAAGCAAATGTCGATTTTTTCTGAATTTAAAAATATTTCTATTTCTGGAATATGTTGCATAGTGCCATTCGCATTCCAGATTGCTATTTTGAAAGTTGTGTTCTTACTTCACATTTTTTGTTGGATTGCGTTGAGGGAGTTGCATTTTCTTCAGTTGATCAAGTATCATGTTGTTCAGATTACTTTGGTCATCTAGCCGCTTTGTAATAGCTGCAATGCTGTTCATAATGTTTTCCATAATTTGGTTATTTTCGGTGCTCATATGTTTGGTTGAACCCAAACCTTTCACTACCTAAGCAAGTGAACTTCTTTGCCCTGTGTTGCTTGGTTGTGGGTTTTGATCCATCTGATTTGATATTTGAAATCTTCGATTTTCGTGATTTTGCCGTTGATTTCTTCTTTTATCTCTTAATTTTTGTAGTTGTTTAGCAACCTCACAGCCTCGATAATTAGCCAGATGTTGGCCCTTACAATTTGTACACTTGGCTGGCACATCTCTGCCTATTGTACATGCCTGGGTAAAATGATTATCTGAGCATTTTACACATCTTGGATCTCGGCCGCATCTTGGGTGTGATTAAATGCCCAACATTTCTTGCATTGGGGTATGCGTGTTGTGGTTCTCCTCATTGGTTCAATTTTCACCTTCATGTGAAGGATTCCTTTTATTCCATTCCAGGTCTTATAATGTAATTTATTTGCGATTATTTTGACATAAACTTTCAGTATTTTAATTTTATTACAAAGTTGTTACTAGCTAGCAGAAAATATCTTTAAATTGTAACAAGATCTGCGATCTGAAGTTCCATGAATTCCAACAAGTACTCACTTCAGCTGAAACTACAAAATCTTGTATTTTGTTTTGTGATATGACGATTAGTGACTCAGTTTGACAATCTCCGCAAGCGCGACAGACCTTGTCTATATGATCAGTACGTGTTTTATGAACAGCAAAAAATCCTAATATGGTGGCAAATACTTAAAATGTATTTATAGGACAACCTATAATTTACAACCTGCACAACCCTTTAGCATTCGTTGAAAGGTAACCTGTTTCGCTCTGTATACATGGGTGCTTCATTTACATCCATTTATATTTAGCAATACCACAAGCACAATTCTACTTCTTGCAATTTTTTCACAATCCAAAATCCAATTACATTCCATTGAGCATAATAATAAAAAATATCAGAATTAATTCTTTTTTTTTTTAATTTTGAAAACCACTTCAATTTTATTATACGAACGGCATAGTTATTTTTATAGTGCGACCAAATTTTATCCTATTGTACCAACAGCAGTACATTATTAAATACCAAAGGGAAATGAAAAAAAAAATGATTCCATTTATATATATGGAAAACTAAAATAAAACCAGCCCCCAAAAAAGCTCAACATTTTAAAAACATTAACATTGTGGTCAAACATATAAACTTCATAACAACAACAGCAGCAGCAGCAGCACCAGCAGTAGCAAGAAAACTTTTTACAACTTTTTATTATCTCTTTTTATAACGTACTTTATAATGTATTATGGTGTGATGGTACATCCATAATATACGAAAAACAAAAGAAAATAATTGCAATAAAAAAAAATTCTAAATTGAACCAGAAAAGTATAAAAGTTAACAAGAATGTATAATCAAAATAACAATGGCCACTCATTTTCTTTATGACGTACTTGTAACTTAAAAGTTACGATTATTTATGTACGCTCTATAACGTACAGTATCCAACTCGCATCAAATTCCAATCCATTTCCTTACTTCAACATCCGATTGTATACACGAAATAGTGTGGTATACATTTTAAATTCCGAGCTCCTTGTTTTACGCAAATACGAACGAGTATATGCGAGAACACCCTTACGTATTTTTATTTTACATTTGCTTCCTTAAATATTTATAATTGTCATCCTTTTTTGTGTACATGTACGTACCAAATCACAATAACCCTGCTTATTTATATATTATCCCTCTAATCCTATTTTGTGACAAAATTTATTCAAGAACGAGTTGAATTTACTTTTAAAATGGTTTTTGTTTATTATGTGTCTGTATACCTTTTGCACCTACCCACAGTAAGGTAGGAAGTTAAATTTGTGAAATATCTTTTTTACTGACATATATTAGTACCTAGAAGGTGTGTTGTAAAATTTTCTGGATCATAAATTTAATTTCTAGTTACTTAAATATAAAAGGGAATTGCTCGAATGCTGCAACGATTACTCCCTTTTTAGGAATTTTCAATGTTTAATATTGACTTATGCAGACAGTATATGTACATCCACTGCTTTCCGTAGACCTGTGGCGGAATTCAAACTAATCGCAACAAGAGTTATTTAACTCTGTACATGATGAAAATGCGGGACTTACAATATATATCATGATTTAGCACTATATAATCTCCCGTTGGATAAGACACACTAGAAACAGTGCTGGACAGCTTAATGGTTTTTGTGATACATCCAAAAAGGCATGCGCGGCCGTGGCCTTCACTTATAGCTGTAAAACAAAGATGGCTGCTATCAAAACCAGGGTATCACTATCAAGACTGGACTAGTTTTGTGCTCTACCCCGTCCAAATCATTACAATCATTTCCACAAAACATTGGTTTCGGCAACACACCTACATACATACGCATGGACAAAAAGTAAAATCACATGCATTCATGAAATTTGTCGCAAACCAAATTTCACAAATACAAATCGTCGGAGTAGATTTATATAAATCCAACCGAAAATCCAATACCAAACCATTTCCTTGATTTAATCAACCCTCCAGAACAAAAAAAGCAAATCAACAAGACTATTGACTACCGAGACTAATCCAAAGGCTTCGTGATGCGTTTTACTATCGCGCCAGAAAAACTTACATTAGCGCTAATAAACATTATAAAAGATCTACAGGCAAAGGAGTACAAAGAGGAGATAAAGAGTTTGAAAATGTGTAAAAAAATTCAACGGAAACCAGAATTGAAAATGATTATAGGTGACTCCCATGTGAAAACGTTGCATTGAGGAACTCAGCTCACCCTATCATTCGAAAACGTTTTAGAATTATTAACGGTCGAAGGTATGTTCATCAAGTGATAAAATCATACATTGGGTGTCTTTGTTTCAATAATAAAAGTCCCTGGAGCACCGGGCATCGCTCGGCCAACGTTGGCTGAACTGGAAGTTGTGACATTTAGTATATAAATATTTCAAAATTGGAACGTTAACTTTTATTTGTAATACCGTGCAAATTCGAGCATATACACCCATTTCTCGATTTACATTGTAGATTGGTTCCGCGGAATACCGTGTAAATCGTTAGTGGGATTTTTGTATGAAAAAACCGAATCGTTTGGTTTTTAATAATTCATTTATTTTAACGTAAAAATTTTTTTCAAACCGTGTCAAAGCGAAATCGTGTAAAAAAGTACCGTGTAAATCGGGGGTTGGGTGTAATTTATAGAATATACAAAATCGAAACAAATATCAGTTGTTTTTTTAATTCTGAATACAAAACAATTAAGATAAATTAGATGTCGCCCAAATATTAAACAAATTCCTTTAATGTTCACGGCCCATCATTTTATATTCTTCGACCAATGGAATCGTCATTACTTTAAGAACTAGTAGCTTACCGGAGCTAAACCTTTAGTTGGCTCCACGTAGATGAATTATTAAATATGTTTTTACCTCAAGTTAATAAAATAATTGCGGTACACTTGGTTAAACAACGGCTTAGTTCTAAACAATTTAAAGAACCCACGGTTTTGTTTTAATCAAATTGGGTATTTTCGTATAACTAACCGAGTTTCATACTATTCTGTTTATCGACAATATCGATTTAATCATAAATGAAGCGGTTATAGCAATAAAATTGAATCAATTCTTTCTGTTGTTAGGACCAACTGGACATCCAATTCAACAACCGACATACAACTGACAACATTAACAAAAATATGCTCATCAATCAATATCTTTCATCTAGTACTGAATAAGTTATGGGGCTATCCAAAAAATTAGATACTCATGTATCAGTATGTACTCCTGCAGAGTACGTGAGAATTATTTGTGATGCTTGCCATAATCTAGCGAATTTAATTTTAACTCACAAACCAGCTGTAATTATAGATCCCGCTAATATTCTGAATCTTCATCAGAAACTTTTTCCTGTCACAGCTAACAATAATTCATATAACAGCCCAACTCCTTCATCTCAAATAATTCCTGCTAATATTGATTTCACTGATTTGAATAAAGATTTCAAACGTAACAAGTGTTATTATCTTGAATTCCAACGTGTTCCGGAAAGATTTTTTTCTTATTGCAGTGCACAGCAACATTGACAGTCAAATTTTCACCATTCCCAGCGCACTGATAATATTGAGCTAATATGTGTCAAAATTAAAAATAATACTGAACATATTTTTATTTTATCTTGCTATATTCGCCCTTTAATTCAGAACGTGAGCTACCAGTGTCTTACTCATGTTGTTGGTGACGCCTTTGGTCTGATTGATACTCAAGATAATATTTTTGTGGTGTGGGATTACTCAGATGATAACACTCATTATGTTGCTTCGAACTCACTAACCGCCAACCGAAACTTTATTTTCTTCATTCAATAATATGTTGAACTCTGCATTATTTCAGATCTGCAATATTAAGAACAACCTTAACAGGCAGCAATTTGATGTTTCCCTCTGTTATCAACAATAGCGACGATTCTGAAACCAATCTAATTTTCCGCGCCATAGATGTATACCAACCTCCAATTTTAGTTATCTTTTGTCTCGAACAAGGTAGTTTTAACGTCTTTGGTGCTAGACGAGGATTCAATTTTCGTAAAGCGGACTTTGTGAAACTGAATGATTTATTGGCAAACATCGACTTTGATCCATTTTAGACCGCAGGATTCGCAGAATTTGCTCCCATCGGTAGCGGTTTCAAATAGGTAATTTAAAGGTCGATTTTATCACGTTTAATAATTTATTACACCAGACCGCCACCAGATTTTCACCGTTCAAAGCAAATTCCGTCTAACCTAACTCAAAAATTATTTATTACACACCTGGATAAGGTTGACCTGCCCTTTACAACAACCACAGAGTAACATTAGACCCCATATCTGGTGGCGGCCTGGAGTAATAAATTATTACATTTTGCAAAATCGACCTTTTAATTAAACATTTGACGCCTTTACCGTTCGGAGCCAATTCCGTCTCACCTGACACAAAAATAATTTATTATGCAACGAAATAAAGTTGACCTGCCCTTTACAATGACCACGGAGTAACATTTGATTCAATTTCTGGTGGCGGTCTGGTGTAATAAACTATCAAAGGGCGTAACATCGACAATTGAATTACCTTTTCGAAGCCTCTACCGTTAGGAGCCAATTCCGGGTATTCTGACACAAAAATTATTTATTATACGCCTGGATAAGAATGACCTACCAACCTCAATGTTCGAGGAGTAACACTTGACTCAATACGTGGTGTCGGTCTGGAGTAATAAATTATTAAATTTTGCAAAATCGACCTTTAAATTAAAAATTTGTAGCCTTTACCGTTCGGAGCTAATTCCATCTATCCTGGCACAAAAATAATTTATTACACACCTGGATAAGGTTGACTTGGCCACCACAATGTCCGAGGAATAACATTTAACTCAATATCTTGTGGCGGTTTGTCAGTCAAGGAGGCAGAGGCACGTGATCACTGAGCAAAACCGCAGAGGAAGACTTTCCACCAGTGCAAGGGTTTCTCGATTTTTTATTGAACCGCATCGATGCACTTACAGAGATCAAACCGATTAGTATGGAAGATACCATACCACCAATCGTCTAAGGTGTTACTTTTTGACATCATATCATATATCATCACGACATTTGATATCATATATCATCATGTCCATCACTCTGCAACGTCAAACGACATCGTCTTTTCTGGCACATTCACCAAGTTCAAATTCATGACCATCAATGAAAACAATTCCTAAAGGAAAAGCATTAATTGCCTCGGAAAGGAACATAACGTTTATCAGTACCGATCTAGAAGAACATGCCAACTTTGCCATCGTAGACAGCATATCCTTGTTCATTCCCCACCAACTGTAAATACAGGTACATCGGCAGAAGCCAAACCAACCACTAGCACTACCCTAACTGCCTCCCCAGGAGAAAACCACAACCGCGCAGTGGTCAGTCACGCTGTCAATGAAAATGCAATATTACCTACTGTGATGGTTGAAATTCGAGATAACTACAACAACTGGCATACCATTCGATGCCTACTAGACTCAGGCTCTGCCAGGTCATTTATAAAAGAATGAACTAGTCGAATGCAAGAATCTTCTTAAAAGGCATTGGAGGAACGAAAGCGGGCTGCTCAAAGGGGATTACCAATATTACTATCGGATCTAGAATTAATCATAAAATCTCTTACAACATTGATGCCCTCATCGTCACCAGGCTGACCTCACAACTACCAACCAATCCAATGATAGTGCAAATACCAAGTGGTAACGAAATTAGTTTGGCTGATCCTACCTTTGAAAAGCCACTCCCTGTCGACTTATTTATAGGCAGTGATTATTTCTTTGAAATACTGAATGCTGAACAAGTGATGAACCAAACGTTATCTTCCAAAACACTAAACTGGGATGGATCGTGGCCGGCGGAAGATAGTCGCAAGACATGTCTACTACATCAAATCAGGTGCATATCACGGAGCAAGAAGAATTCGATATCGATAAGATATTACGACAGTTTTGGGAAAGTGAGAGTATTCCACGAACAGTCGAATATACATCTGAAGAATCCAAATGCATTGAACATTACAAAGCCACTGTAAAATGCAACCAAAATGGAAGGATAACCGTTGCCTTACCATTCAGGAGAACTCCACCACATCTGGATCATTCCTTCAATATTGCATTGCGCCAATTCCAAACACTCGAAAAACGATTACGTTCAAATGTTCAATTAAAAACAGAATATGTGACCTTTATGCGACTAGGACACATGGAGTCCATACCAAGCCACGAAAACAACCAGCCTAGCACTCAACCATATTATTTACCACATCATAGCGTTTTTAAGAATTCGAACTGTTCGAAACTTCGAGTTGTATTTAATGGCTCACAAAAAACAACGTCATGTCAGTCACTAGATGATGAGATAATGGTGGGACCAATAGTCCAGCAAGGTCTGTTTGAAATTTCTTTAAGGTTCAGAAAACACAAATTTGTTTTCAGCGCGGACATCGAAAAAAATGGACCGTCAATGATGGTCCGAAAAGAGGACACTGACTGCCAGCGTATACTTTGGCGAGAATCAGCTCATCATCAGTTGCAGCACTACAGACTACTGACAGTCACATATGGTACTGCATCCACACCATTTTTGGCAACCTATTCATTAAACTGTATCGCCAATAAATTTCATGCCAAGTATCCAAACACAGTTGAAGTGCTAAAATCGGATGTAAATATATGTGCGGACGATGTGATCACCGGTTCAAGTACGCTTAACGGAGCGTTAGTACTGCGAAATGAACAAATAGAATTTCTGAGATCTGCAGGGTTTAAACTAAGAAAGTGGTCTGCATTTAATGACAGTGGAAAGTTGATCTTCATATTAGGATTGTATTTTGTACCATCCAGTGGCATTTTTACGTTCTAGGTGGCTATCCCAGAAAATTATGTTATGACGAAACGAAGCTTATTGTCAGAATCATCGAAGATCTTCGACCCACTGGGTTGGTTATCTCCAACCACGATCATGATTAAAGTCACGTTCCAACAATTATGGCTCGAGAAACTTGGATGGGACGATATCTTGCCAGAGCCGTGTAAGACGAATTGGAAGAATTTGAAAAACGAACTCAGTCTAATCGAGCAATTGGAAATCAAAAGGTGGCTGTATTCGACCAAGACAATAGATATTCATGGGTTCTGTGATGCATCTAAGGACGCCTATGCTGCAGTTTTGTACTCTCGTGTAATAATATCACCAACAGAAGCTTATACTAATATCATCCCAGCCAAATCCAGGGTAGCTCCCATAAAAACAGGGTCAATCCTCAAACTGGAGCTCTGCTCAGCTGCATTATTGGTTAAATTAATGGAAACAGTTACAACGGCACTAAATTTTCAAACCACACCAAAACAATTCTTTTACACCGATGCCAAGATAGTATTAGACTGGTTATCTAAACCGCCTAAATCATGGCCGACATATGTTGCAAATCGGACTGGACTAATATTATCCTATTCGGACCGAAATCAGTAGCATCATGTCAAATATGCAGAAAATCCAGCTGATCGAGCAACTCGTGTAGTGCCCCCAATTGAACTGAAAAGTGATACCTTGTGGTGGATGGGTCCATCATGGTTATGTATCAACCCATCCATGTAAAGCCATTGGACTTACACAAGATGACCCAGATTCGCAATCCTACCATATAGTGTAACAAGTCGATGGATTTGACCAGCAAATAGAAGAGATGATCGCACGAGTTTCGAAGTATCCCATAATAATACGAATAGTAACTCGTATCCGCAGATGTATCAAAACGATCAACTAAATCAAAATCGTACGAAAGTTTCACAGTTGATGAACTCGTCCAAGCCGAGAATTTCATAATCAAGCACGTGCAAGCCCAAGCGTTTTCTGGGATGTCAGGTAAATACATTCAGGACAGCTATCACCAAAAAGCAAGTTATTTAAACTTTATCCATTCGCAGACAATCACGGTATTCTAAGGGTTAGTGGCAGATTAGCCAATGCACCACTCAATTGTGACACTCAACATCCAATCATTCTTCCGTCAAATCATTTATTGGTGCAGAGAATGATAGACCACTATCATCGAAAGATATTTTACGCAGGAATTTCGCAACTGGTTTGCTATACAAAGCAAAGATTTCACATTGTTCGCGGAACGCACCTTATAAAGAAGATCATTCACCACTGCTTTACTTGTCACCGTCACAAGGACAAGGTTCAAACCCAGTTAATGGGCCAGCTGCCATCGTCAAGAGTGATCTTTGTTAGGCCATTTATCAAAAGTGGTCTTGATTATGCTGGACCATAGCAAATTAAACCTCATAAGATACGGAACTCAAAAATAATTAAACGCTACATCTGTATTTTTGTGTGTATGACAGTTAAAGCTGTTCACATCGAGCTAGTCATAAATCTAAGTACAAAGTCATTTTTAGCAGCGTTGCGTCGATTTTAAAGTACGAGAGGAATCTGCACGGAGCCAACAACCAATTACAAGAGCTCCAAGGCCTGTTTAACTCAACACAATTTTCCCATAAAGTCAGTACCTGGGCAACAGAACAGGGTACGCAATAGCATCTCATACCACCGAAGCGCCAAACTTTGGAGGTTTGTGGGAGGCTGCCGTAAAATCGACGAAATTTCATATAAAACGCGTTATCGAAGAAACCATCATGTCATATGAAGAATTACTCACATTCCTGAAAGAAATAGAAGCCATACTCAACTCACGTCCGCTATGTCGCAACGATGAAAGTCATGACCCACCAACACCAGCACATTTGATATTGGGCCATCCAATGACACTGATACCAGCCATCACTACTGAATACCAAAATGAATACGTTGTATAGATGGTAAATGATTCAACAACTGATTCGGCAATTTTGGATTCGCTGGCATGCCGAATACTTAACCACTCTGAACCAACTTAACAAGTGCAATCAAGAAGTCAATCAAATTAATGTTGGTGATCTAATCATTTTAAAGGAAGAAAACGAACCACCAGCACGATGACCAATTTAGTACGGGTTGTGGCTGTACAAACCGCCACGAGTACATTTAAGCGTCCGATTAATAAGATCTGTATAATTCCATTAATTGACTCATCCGAGTCAAGGGCGGCAGTATGTTCAACTTCGATTCCACAGCCACTCGGTTCCGAGCTCACTTCAGGATCATCACCTAGAAAATAGAAAACTATTTAAACAATCAGCAATCTGTTAAATAATTTAATGGTAAATACTTATCTCTTATTTGATGCTGCACAACAATTAAGTTTTGTTTATGTTTATCTAAAAACAATTTTAACTAATTTAACTTAAATTATGTACATTATAATTTATCTATTTATAATTTTAGAAAGCAAAAATACTTACGCGGAATTATCATTTCAATCGGTAATCAATACCTTGTTTATCAACAGTTGACATTTGTAATCGTAGAATTGTTGTGTTGGTATACTTCATTGAGAAATTTACTTTTTGTTACCAATAACGTGGGTAACTGCAGCAGGGAAACTTTCAAATTTCAAAATGAAATACTACATACCGATTAAGCCCAATTTGTGCTAATTAGTGCTCACGGGAAAAAATTATTGCTAGTCCAGGAGCCAAAAAAACGGGAAAATAAAATTTCAAATTTCGCCTAAAAGACGGAATAAATAAAACCCGATTTCTACCCGATCCCGAAAAACCAGACATAATTTAAGCCTAATATTATAACTTTCTAAAGGCCGCTAAACTGATGAAATTTGTGCTTATCATAGAAAAATAATTTTCATAAATTTTCATTCATAAATCGAGGAAAACCAAACCAGCCCCTGAAAGATACTATATTTAAAAGAACGGAGATATATCGTTCAATAGTATTTGTGTTGAACAACAAATAAGACAATAGAAATAAAATGTTCTAAAATCCAAGGCATAAGCAATTCAGATAGTATATTCCCGTCAGGTATGTTCATTGCCATCCCAAAAATATAGTGACTGAATTTGTGCTAATCCAGAGTTGGCCAAATTCTATTGAACAACAACGACCGTTGAATGAACAATTTTCTGACAAAAAGTGTTCTAGAAACCAATGAAGTTGGCAATTCTGATTACATATTCCGATCAAATAAGTGCATTGCCATCCGAAAAATATAGTGGCTGAATTTGTGCTAATCCAGAATTGGCCCAACTCCATTGAACAACAACGACCGTTGAATGAACAATTTTCTGACAAAAAGTGTTCTAGAAACAAATGAAGTTGTTACTTCTGATTGCATATTCCGATCAGATATATTCATTGCCATCCGAAAAATATAGTGGCTGAATTTGTGCTAATCCAGAATTGGCCCAACTCCATTGAACAACAACGACCGTTGAATGAACAATTTTCCGACAAAAAGTGTTCTAGAAACCAATGAAGTTTGCAATTCTGATTGCATATTCCGATCAGATATGTTCATTGCCATCCGAAAAATATAGTGGCTGAATTTGTGCTAATCCAGAATTGGCCCAATTCCATTGAACAACAACGACCGTTGAATGAACAATTTTCCGACAAAAAGTGTTCTAGAAACCAATGAAGTTGTTACTTCTGATTGAATATTCCGATCAGATATATTCATTGCCATCCGAAAAATATAGTGGCTGAATTTGTGCTAATCCAGAATTGGCCCAACTCCATTGAACAACAACGACCGTTGAATGAACAATTTTCCGACAAAAAGTGTTCTAGAAACCAATGAAGTTGGCAATTCTGATTGCATATTCCGATCAGATATGTTCATTGCCATCCGAAAAATATAGTGGCTGAATTTGTGCTAATCCAGAATTGGCCCAATTCCATTGAACAACAACGACCGTTGAATGAACAATTTTCCGACGAAAAGTGTTCTAGAAACCAATGAAGTTGGTACTTCTGATTGCATATCCCGATCAGATATGTTCATTGCCATCCAAAAAATATAGTGGCTGAATTTGTGCTAATCCAGAATTGGCCCAATTCCATTGAACAACAACGACCGTTGAATGAACAATTTTCTGACAAAAAGTGTTCTAGAAACCAATGAAGTTGGCACTTCTGATTGCATATTCCGATCAGATATGTTCATTGCCATCCGAAAAATATAGTGGCTGAATTTTTGCTAATCCAGAATTGGCCCAATTCCATTGAACAACAACGACCGTTGAATGAACAATTTTCTGACAAAAAGTGTTCTAGAAACAAATGAAGTTATTACTTCTGATTGAATATTCCGATCAGATATATTCATTGCCATCCGAAAAATATAGTGGCTGAATTTGTGCTAATCCAGAATTGGCCCAACTCCATTGAACAACAACGACCGTTGAATGAACAATTTTCCGACAAAAAGTGTTCTAGAAACCAATGAAGTTTGCAATTCTGATTGCATATTCCGATCAGATATGTTCATTGCCATCCGAAAAATATAGTGGCTGAATTTGTGCTAATCCAGAATTGGCCCAATTCCATTGAACAACAACGACCGTTGAATGAACAATTTTCCGACAAAAAGTGTTCTAGAAACCAATGAAGTTTGCAATTCTGATTGCATATTCCGATCAGATATGTTCAATGCCATCCGAAAAATATAGTGGCTGAATTTGTGCTAATCCAGAATTGGCCCAATTCCATTGAACAACAACGATTGTTGAATGAACAATTTTCTGACAAAAAGTGTTCTAGAAACAAATGAAGTTGTTACTTCTGATTGCATATTCCGATCAGATATATTCATTGTCATCCGAAAAATATAGTGGCTGAATTTGTGCTAATCCAGAATTGGCCCAACTCCATTGAACAACAACGACCGTTGAATGAACAATTTTCCGACAAAAAGTGTTCTAGAAACCAATGAAGTTTGCAATTCTGATTGCATATCCCGATCAGATATGTTCATTGCCATCCGAAAAATATAGTGGCTGAATTTGTGCTAATCCAGAATTGGCCCAATTCCATTGAACAACAACGACCGTTGAATGAACAATTTTCCGACAAAAAGTGTTCTAGAAACCAATGAAGTTGGTACTTCTGATTGCATATTCCGATCAGATATGGTCATTGCCATCCGAAAAATATAGTGGCTGAATTTGTGCTAATCCAGATTTGTTTTTGCTTGTATGAAAATTGTTCATTCAACGGTCGTTTTGGTTCAATGGAATTGGGCCAATTCTGGATTAGCACAAATTCAGCCTTTATGTTTTTCGGATGGCAATGAACATACCTGACAGGAATATACTATCTGAGTGGCTTATGCCTTGGATCTTGGAACATTTTATTTCTATTGTTTTATTTGTTGTTCAATACAAATATTATTGAACGATATATTTCCGTTCTTTTAAAATGTAGTATCTTTCAGGGGCTGGTTTGGTTTTCCTCATAACCACAAAATTCATCAGTTTAGCGGCCTTTAGATAGTTTTAAAATTAGGCTTAAATTATTTCTGGTTTTTTCTAGAAACCGGGTTTTATTTATTCCGTCTTTTAGGCGAAATTTGAAATTTTCTTTTCCCGTCTTTTCGGCTCCTGGACTAGCAATAATTTTTTCCCGCGCACACTAATTAGCACAAATTGTGCTTAATCGTATGCAAAGTTTCATTTTGAAATTCGAAAGTTTCCCTGCTGTAGTTACCCGCACGTTTACCAGTGAAATACGATAAATATTATTTCCCAAGTGGTATAATGAACGATCACTGCCATCTACCATTGAATATTATTATTATAGTTTCAGGTATTTCTTATTAGCACCCTTTTTGTTGAAATGATAATTGCCGACGTTTCTTTTGTTATAATTTGTTATAATTTAGAATGAGAGTTTTTTCGTGGTATAGTTGTTTTGACGAATTGGGGCTGTGCACATCTCTTTGTGTGTTCAAGCTGTTGGAGACAGCATTGATAAACCACAATGAATTTGTTAAAAATTAAATTCGCTTTTGTTTTATATCACGTGGTATAAACTAGTCGTACAACACACCTGAATAAGGCCGACCTACTCTCGACAAGACTTCTTGCAACATTTTCCCCAAAATCTGGTGGCAGTCTGGTGTAAAAAAAATTATTAAAGTTGGTTAAATTAACTTTTTTGAAATAAATAATCGTTTGGTGGTGAAATTTACCCTTAGGCAAGATATAGGGTTGGTCTTAAACTAACTTATTCAATGTAATTAATTTGTAATAAAAAGCTTACTATTGTAAGCTAAACCGACCACCCGTTAAGCGTTTGTTAAATAAAGATAACTTTTGTTAGACGTGTAGTCGCCTTATCATGTGGTTCACATTAAAAGAGTTGTAGTTCAACATAGATTTGTTCACTTCGCTTTACACGGGCTACCGTGGGTTTACATGTTCAAGATGCCTTCAACCAAACTTTTTCTCTAGATTCCACTGGTTAAGCAGTTCGATATCCTTGTTCATAGTTCACATGAACTATACTCAAACAAATAATAATAATACAGATGAAGACTTCTCGAGCGCGGTTGGGTTGCTTGACAGGTCGTTGGAAATTATTATTATTATTACATATATTGTTTATTTCATTAATCATCCTTTTGAAAATTTTTGTTTGTTTTCCTTAAACTCCTTTCGAATTTACGGTTGAAATACGAAAACGGTAAAATAGTTTCTAATCTCTGACAACAATAAAAATTAAAATAAAATTATTTAATCAGGAAATCCCCAACGATCTCGCGCCCATAGCGTTTGCCTACTCCGTGACATACATAACATTAAGCATAATTTTCCATGTTATGAACAAAATTAATTAATTTCATAAATGATATTTAAAAGATTTGTCACTGTAAAGGATTATAATTATGTATAATTTAAACATTTTAAGCAAAACAAAAAATATTTTGTAGAAAATTGATTAAAAGAAATTAAAATGCTTTAAGGCATTCTTTTGTTTATGTTAGACATCATCAGTGTTTCGCATTAATTAGTGTCAACATTAGATTTTTTTTATGTACTACATATTATGCTGTTATTAAATAATGTAGGATTAATTTTTATGATTAATATTGCGTCAATTTTCTAATCCATTTATGTTTATGAATGTTAAATTCTGTTGTGAATAAATTTTGTTATAACGTGCCTGAGATGATATTTCATAGAGTGCGGGCGGGGGGAGGGAGTATTATAAAGCAAACCTAGCGACATAACATAATAATCCTACATAAAGATGTAACTTAATATATGCTGCTATCTCGTGCGACAGGCTACTAAAATAATGTTGAATTTTAACTGTTATAGTGTCTGTTTTTTATCATGCACATTTGCATGTATAATAAAGCCTGGCAAATAACAACATGGTGGCAAGAAATGGACTCGTTGGGTCAATAATTAATTTAATTTACATTCCAATTACAATCTTATAAAAATTTCACTAAATTTATAACTATATAGAGACATGGCCTTTTCAGGTCTCGGTTTGATGATAGTATGCTACCAATGGTGTCATCAACTTTTTTAACGACCTATACGTACAAGATGGGACAGCCAGACGATTATAAAATCTAGGACGAAATTAGGTACTTCTAAAATATCAATGCTAGCCTATAACGATGGATAATACTTTGAATAAAACACATTGTACCAATTTCTCTGAATAAAGCTTCGAAGTTGTAAAAAAACTCCCAAACTTGTTTTTACCCCCAATATTTCTGACTCATGGTATGACGCATTATTATTTCGAACTTAAAATATTAAGAATTACTACCGCCAATTCCGGGCTTCGGATATTTTGTTGTTGTGGGGAATGTCCAAATGTCTGCATAGATTCACGACCCAGTTGTTGATGTGTGGGTACTACCAAGAATTTCAAAGACCGTGTTTTGTGGATATTTGGGTATCCGAAAACTGATTGAGCATTTCCACACACATTTCCTTTCAAATGCAATTTTTTCCATTTAAATCTATGATGGAAATTATCCGACCGTCTGTTATCAATTTCAGTTTGATCGATGACTCGAGATTCAGACATGTAGGCATAGATCATTTTCCGATATTTGAAATAGTTTTTTAAACGATTCGTTCGAAAATTCGTTTAGGAATTAATAGGAATAGCCATAGCTGGCGCAGAGTGACTTCTATTGATTGAATTTTAAATGTGGTTGATTAGGGCTGTTATTGCATATAGTTGTTCTGGTTGTTTTGATAAACTACTTTGGATGTAGGATGGGTGGGGGTTTAGTAATATAAACAAGGGGAGATGGCAGTTTATATATTGATGCCATATTCTCTGACAATTTCAGGAATGGATTAATGTGGAATCGATGATCTATTCTTCCCCATACATCGTCCACAGAAATACAGGTATTTACTAACTGGGAAATGTTAAAAATGTTGAACCTGGAAAATTAGGCCAGATAGGCCAGGTTTGAGAGGCATGATTAGAAAAATTAGCAATCTAAAGCAGAAGTCGACAAATGACTCATTTAGTTTTCGCTTTGTACTTTCCAAAACTTGTTTGGTCTAAAATCTGAACGACGTTCCTGAAAACAATGTGACATGTAATCCTGAAATTGAAACTAACCGAGTGAAGAATTCACCTAGCTCAACCATTTAATAGGGCATTAATATTATTACCAAAGTGGAACATTTTATTAGGATTATAGCTTAATGCTCGATTCTGAACAAAAATTTATCAATCGACTGAATTAGAGTGGCTAAATTATGAGATTTGTTTATTGCTTCGTAATATTCGATGGAAATACAGTCGGAACAGGTTTTGTTGGAAGTTCCAATATAATATGTGTCTATGTCATAGGCCGGTATTGGTCAAACCCTCCACCAATTGCGATAGTGTTTCTAACATTTACAAACTCGACTGTAAATATGTAAAAGCAGGTACGAACATTGTATTGAATATACAAAAAGAAAATTGTTGAATGCTGAGATATCCCAAGTCGAAATCAATACCACAATTCTAGTTCCAAAACAAAAAATACCGAATAATATTGAAAAAAAACAAGCAAAACACGTTTTGCTAAAGTCCGGTAGATAATATTAGAACTTCAGTAATAATTTGAAGCGGTTCCGCAATATTTGGGCGCTATCTGTAACAGAATCCCACAGCAAACGCAAAAAGTTAATGTTTGAAAAATTATTATTGACCTAAGTATTTTGTGTGAAAGCTCAAATAAACAAAAAATTAACGGCAAAATTATATACAATAACTATTCAATTACAGTAAAACCTCGATTTAACGGACTAATTGGGGACTCCGTTAAATCCGATTGTCCGTTAAATCCATGTCCGTTAAATCCGAACGTTTTTAAATTTAATCATCTATAGGTTTTGCACTTGTAATGGAATATGGCCACCTAGGACAGAACTCGTTCATTTATTAACCAATTATGATGCGATTTTGTTTGTAGGATGGAAATGAGATTCATAAACAGTTTTTGGAAGAAGTTCTGACCACCTGGGACGGAACTCAGGCATTTCTTAGCCGACTATGTTGGGATTGGGTATGTCGGATGGAAATGGGATTCTTAAATGATTTTTGGAAAAGATTCTGGAATATGGCCACTTGGGATTTTGATGGATAACGATGAGATGCGATTCATTAAACAAATGGAAATGAGATTGGCTATTACTTAACCGATAATGATGTAATTCAGAACGTTGGATGATTATAAAATGATAAACTGCTGTACTCGAAAGAGGATGAGAAACCAAATCCTAATTTTTCTCTTTTCCGATTATTGCTGTAGTGGAGAGTGTAATTATTGGTTGTTTTATGAAATTAACTACCAGGCCATTTATGCTCGTTTATTGGTTCAAAAGGTGCTAAAGCTCTCAAGATCTTATTCCAGACATCATATTCCATGTCCCCGTGAACAGTTTACGAGGTCGTTGTTGATAAGAATACTATAAATTTATCCTTTGTGTAGGGTCGGTAACGTGATTTTTTTGTAGGTAGCCACCTATTGTGAATAGGTAGTTCATCTGCCGCTCAACCCACTAATTCGATGAGTGGGTCACGTACTGGTGATAGTTGCCAAGGCATCCAGAATTACCAGAAACATGTTAACATCACAAGCGGCTTGCTTCAAGAAAGACGCCTGCTAATCACCTAGTTCCGCCCTGGGTTAAATTACCGAGTTTCGTCCCAGGTGGTCATATTTCTGAACTTGTTCCAAAAATCATTTAAGAATTCCAATTCCAATCAGTTAAGAAATTATCAAGTTCCGTCCCAGGTGGTCGTATTCCAGAACTTCCTTGTAAAATTATTTGGGAATCCCATTTCCATCCAACATATTCATTTCCATTAATGTCGGTTCAGAAATGAACGGGTTCCGTCTCAGGTAGCCATATTCCATAACTTTTTCCAAAAATAATTTAGAATCCCATTTCCATCCAACATACCCAATCCCATCATAATCGGTAACCGAAAAATGCGAAATCAAAAACTGTCCGTTAAATCGGGGGTCCGTTAAATCGAGGTTCGTTATATCGAGCGTCCGTTAAATCGAGGTCCGTTAAATGGAGGGTTTACTGTACATTCAATTTTAAATGGTAATATACTGCCGATAGAACTTTAATTACGAAAATCACCTACCCGATTATTCATTGCTCTTATAACTTAATGATGACAACTTACGCAGCTGGCTCTTTCAGTTAGCATTATCAGCAATCAGTGGCAGTCTTTTATTGGTTTTAGTAAGAAAAATCTTGTTACCTAGATTAGGGTAAAGCCAATAAATCAATCTGATTGTCGCCCTTGGAGTTCTCCTCGAATCCAGCAAGAGATCCTATTTATAATTCGTAATATTCTTCGTAAAATTGATGGAGATTAGGTGACCAACAAACCGGTTTAACTGATCAACACATATCAACATTCTAAACGTCCGCTGTGGAATGGCGCGCATTGATAGAACCTGCTTTTAGAAACATGCCAAAGAAGAATTCAGCAGTTTATGATCGAAATCTAATATTAAAAAAAGAGTTATAAACTAAGGAAATCCGCTTCCCAAGAAAGCCCTTTTGAATAACATTGGCTATGGCCTTGAGTTTATATTTCAAACTTGGAAATAATTTAATTTGTGTTCAAACGCGTAAGGTTCGATAATTTGCGGACGACAAATAATTAATACTTCAGTAGTTTAGTGTCGATCAAGTAGGCTAAGTTCAAACAATTAGAATATCAGGATCAAACCGATCCATCAGTTATATGGTCCAGTTTATTACATCTTAAATACTGCGCATTTGCCATATAATTCAATTCGTTATCCTTTTAATAAACTATCGGAGTGTAACGTAAGGATAAGTACGGATAAGTACCTAGAATTAAGAAAAACACTCAGAAATTGTACTTTCAAAATAATATTTGAAAATTTTTAATAAACTCAAACACTTCTTTCTGTACAATAAATAAAAAATATTTAATTTTTGTGAAAAGTTTTGAGTGAATTTTAAAATAAGAAATTTTAACAACAAAACACACTACGAATCGCACAGAGGTGATCGTAGTGGTTCTAAAGTAGTACTCGATATAAGAAAAAAACGACGTTAAGAGATTTTAGTTATTTGAGAGAGAGAACATCATTGAGTGATTTCCGAAAATTCTTAGACATTTGAAATAATTTATCTCGGCCCCTACGGATCGCACAGGGCTGATCGAAGTGGTTCTAGAGCACCATTTGACGTAAGAAGCAAATCTTATTTATTCACATGCTCGGAAATCTCTCAGATTTTTGTTATTCGAGAGAGAACATCATTGAGAGTAATTCAAAAATTCTTAAATATATGAAATAATTTATCTTGGATTACACGCAATGGTGTTCTCTCTCGAATTTCTAAATTCTCAGAGATTTCCGAGCATGTGAATAACTATGATTTGCTTCTTATATCAAGTATTAGTTTAGAACCACTTCGATCATCTCTGTGCAATCCGTAGGGGCCGAGATAAATTATTTCATATGTTTAAGAATTTTTGTAATACACTCAATGATGTTCTCACTCGAATAACTAAAATTTCAGAGATTTCCGAACATGTGGATAGATAAGCTTTGTTTCTTACATCTAGTATTAGTTCAGAACCATTTCAATCATCTCTGTGCGATCCTCAGGGCCGAGTTAAATAAGTTAAAATATTTAAGAAATTTCAAATACCGCTCAATGATGTCCTCTGTCGAATAACAAAAAACTCAGCGATTTCCGAGCATGTGGATGAATAAGATTTGCTTCTAACATTAAATGCTGCTTCAGAACCACTTCGATCATCTCTGTGCGATCCGTACGGGCCGAGTTAAATATGTTCAAATGTTTAAGAATTTTCATTTTACACTCAATGATGTTCCCTCTCGAATAACTCAAATCTCAGAAATTTCCGAGCATGTGGATAAACGTGATATTTTTCTTACGTCAAGTTCTACTTCAGCAAGTTCTACTTCAGAACCACTACGATCACCTCTGTGCGATTCGTAGTGTGTCTTGCTGTAAAAATTTCTTAGTATAAAATTCACTCAAAACTTTTCACAAAAATTAAATATTTTTTATTTATTGTGCAGAAATGTTTGTGTTTATTAAAAATATTCAAATATTATTTTGAAAGTACAATTTCTGAGTGTTTTTTTAATTCTAGGTACTTATAGGACACAGTGTATATTTTGTTATTTTGGCATAAACTTCACTCCGATTAATAAACTTCTAAAAATAATTTTCCGTTAAATGTTTTCGACAACTTTCCCACCGTTTCAATTTGTTGGGAGAGTGTTATTTTCCACAAAAAAAATTACACTTAACATTAACTAAACACTTGTTGAACACAAAAGGAAGCATCCGTGCCGCATGTTCATCGTGCCACACATTTTTTTTACAAAAACGACATCAGCAACAAAATCTTCACCTTTTTCAAGAAATAAAAATTTATTGTTTTTCTTTAAAATAAAAAAATAACGGAAAATACGTGACAACATTAAGTTTTTTGTTGGTACAAGGACCAAAATATAAATTGAAAATTAAGAAAATAAATAAAGGATTAAAATGATGAATTGGAACCAGTTTGGATCGTTTCACAAATAAAACACGAACTAATTGGCTTAATTTAGTTTTTGTATTCGATTCGAATTTTTAAATTACTTCTGCGTTTTGTAGCACTTTACATTTACACAAGGAAGAAATACGTGTACAGTGGATTTCCTGTTTTTACGCTCGTTTGCTTTTCGCCTAAGAAATTTAAAATTATTTGGATTTTCCAGTCTTTCAGCCTTCATGTAAAATATTTTTCGGTAGAATATACGCGCACGTATAATTCTAGAAGGCAATTGTCCTCTTAAATTCTAAATTACTAAATTTACAATTGGAACCCATTGCACCAAAAAGCATCAATTTTTTTTTAAAGTTCTTAAAGTTCTAGTAAAAAGAAAATTTAACAAACCAAAATTCTTTTTGACGGGATATGCAATTAACAGTTTTTTTGCTGCTCTCTTTGTGCGCAAAAAGTCATAATTACTTTATATTGTGTAATAGTTACAGTACATAAAAAATGTAAATCTTTAAGAAACCAACAAAGCAGACGAAAAAAAAGAAGTCAAGATTATCAAAAAAAAATTCAAGAATTGTTTGGTTTCGGTTGTACCCGACGTAAATACACCATATACATACTTCACAATGGCTAGAGAAAAGAAATTCGTTACATAAAGAAGAAACCCGTAATTAAGAGTATATTGCTTTCCTTTCGTTCGCATTTCCTTTTCAACTCACCAATTAAAATGTTTTTCAACTTTTTCTATATACAACACATTTCTTCTCGAGTTTTCTCGTTATTTTCGTTTTTAACTTTTTTAACGATTTTTGTGAAGAAAATAACTGTATCCTTGTACCATAATTATCTTTCTCATTAATTGCTGGTTGATAAAATTAATTTCGATTTGCGTGCTTGGAGTGTATGCTTCGTACCTATACACAAAAAATTATGTTTGAGTCAACGTAATGATTAATTAATGATTTTATGCGTGATTAGAAAGTTGTTTGCTGATTGGTTGGGAAATTATGATGCCTTTATAATTTCCTTTAATTTCTTCAAAATATGAATAATCATGGGCCATGAATGTGTTCCTATTTTCATGAAACGGCAGTGGCTCCTCGTTTCTGGTAGTCCGTGATTAGAAAGACAGCTACCGAGAGCTGCTAGTGATAATCTTAAGGGTACTAAAGAAATTTTAAGGGTAAAGATACTTTAGCATGTTACCTAGAGATAAGACGGCCATAGGCTGTACATCAATTTAATAGAGGCATGTCAGAGCAAATGTGCTGGTGATTTTTTATTACTACTTTTAAAGTGGATTGGATTGGTGGATTCTATCCTAAATCGCAACCACTGCTTTGATCCGAGACAAGAGCTTTATTCGATAACTTGAGGACAGCTGATCAATATTCACAAACTTGTGACCAAGAAAGCAGAACCAAAACTAACTCGAAAGCTGGACAACAGCAAACAAAGTGAATGTTATCGCCGATCTCGTCTTCCCATAAGAATAGCGACCAAAAGTAGCTAGTCTTTCTTTAGAGGCAGAGCATACTTAGTTAAGGACAAATTTGGTTCACAAATGAAGTATTTCCTCTTCCAGAAGATAGAGGAGCATGCCAATTGCGCTTAGCTTAATAGCTTTCTTGCCATTACATTTTCCACGTTACTTTGACACTTTTGTTGTAACACAATCGGCTAATATTACTAATTATTCCCGCATATGAAAAAACCGGACTGTGGCCACGTTACAATAGCTGAAGTAACTACTGCGTTAACCAGTCAGCTTAATTTATCAACGACCGTCGCATCATCTAATACCATCAACGCGTTCAATTCTATCTCCTATCACAATGCCTCCAGTATCCGAGGTAAAACCAGGGATTTCCGCTTAGGCATACTTGATAATGTTTTTGATGTTATAATAATCAGCGGGCCCCGGCTTACGATCAATATGTTATCCGATGGAATGTACCCCATCACACTACGTCGTTCATAGAAAGGACAGATATGATTTTGACGCCAGTTGTAGAGGTGGTGGTGTTTTAATTGCTGCAAAGAAGATCGCATGCCATCCCTGCCTTGATGGCCTCGTTATAACTTCAGTTCGTCCTTGTGATCAAATTATCATTGTGGGTGACTTTAACTTACCCGGTATATCTTGGAACGATGTCGACGGTGTGTTATCTTCATCCTCAACCAACGAGAAAGCATTGACTATTATAGATTACTTCGCTTCCATATCAACAACGCAGCTAACCACTTCAGCAAGAGTCGAGGAAAATTCCTGGACCAGCTATTTGCCAACGACGTCTTGCATGCCGATGTTGCTCCGTGCTTGGACTTCGCTGTGTGTGAGAGCATTATACTAAATGTACAACTAATTATTTTTCTAATGATTTTCACTTTAATTTTAGAATGGCCGATTACGCATCCTTGAATGAATTTCTCAGCACTGCTGATTGGGACTTTTTACAGCGCGGTGCGGATTTGAATGACATGGTGCACCGATTCAACGAGCTTCTCGGGAGTGGTATCGAGAGACACGTTCCACTGATTATCAATAATAAATCCGGCTTTCGGGAGCCATGATATAACACCGAGTTGATGCTGCTTGAGAAACGATACAACTAGTTTCATTCCCTTTACAGGCTTTACGGCGTAGAATACTATCCCGATTTCGTTAACGCCCGCAATGAATTTAAGACCTTTAATTGGTTCCTTTTCAATAATTGCGTCCAATCCTATTATCCAATCTCAAAAAATTTTGGAACTTCATTAACAGCAAGAAAAAGGTATTTGGTTTTCCGTCGAATAGGTCTTACCAGACCTTCAGCGCCAGTCAGCCATCAGAGATTTGCAATTTGTTTGGCAAACTCTTTGCATCGGTTTACAAGCCACTTCGGTCAACAGACACCGGATCTCCTAGTACTTCCTTCTCCATTCTATTCGATCATTTCAAATTTACCGAACAGGAGGTCTTGGACCAACTGCTCCTTCTCAGCGTTAGTAAGGGAGCGGGTTATGACGGTTTTCCACCGATCCTATTCAAACGTTGTGCTGTAAGTCTGGCCCCTGCAGTTATATTCTTGTTTAACGAAAGCCTTCCTCGTGGTATTTTTCCAGATCCCTGGTAAATCTCATGTGTTCATCCAATTTTCAAGGCGGGTAATAGAAGTGACGTGGTTGATAATTGTCGGGGGATCGCCATCCTCTCAGTCTTACCCAAACTGTTTGAGTCCATAATTCACGGAGTATTGCACATCGTGGCTAACTTGTCCTCATTTTGTGGTCATCTATTTGACAGTCTAAACTCCAAGCAGTAGCTTGATGTTGTCTACACAGACCTCGCAAAGACTTTCAATGTGATTGATCACTCCATTCTTATTAGCAAGTTGGAGAGTCTCGGCTGTGGTTTCATTCCCATCGACTTCCCATGCTTGCGCCATGAGGCGTGCCTCAAGGTAGCCATATCGGCCTACTATTATTTTCATTATTTATTAACGACGTTGTAAAATGTTTTAAGTTTGCCAACTGCCTTCTCTTCGCAGATGACATGAAGATTTTCGCCCAGGTCTCTAGTGTGTTAGACTGCAAAATGTCACAAGCTGACTTAAACTGCTTTTGCAGCTGGTCAATTAACAACTTACTGGCTTTAAACGTGAGTAAATGCAAAACTATTTCTTTCTTCCGCATCCGCTCGCCTGTTTTTTTGTATCAATATCAACTTCGGATGTTGGTGTGATCTTTGAATCTGATGCTACATTTACCAGACATGGCAACGCCATTATTTCAAAGTCGTACAGTATGTTTGGTTTCATTAAACGAAACTGCAAGGACTTTAGTGACCCGTTAACTTTGACATCATTATACGTACGCTTTGTTCGGCCCATTTTGTAGTATGTCCACTGTCATTCCGAGAGGATTGAGAGTATCCAGAAACAGTTTATTTTGTTCGCGCATGCACGTTTACCATCCATGAGTGCTGTGGACTACGTTCTTTCACCTTATCAACTTATCAGGATCGATGAAATCTTTTGAAACTGCCTAGATAATTGCCGAGATGTAGCTTCCGTGCTGTTTGTGCGTGATGTAATCAATTCCCGTGTCGATTGTATCGAGTTACTAGCAACTTACGCTATAGAAAAAGAAAGCTTTATAACGGGTGATTTTTTAAGAGCTTGAGAACTTTTTTTTAAAAAAAAACGCATAAAGTTTGCAAAATCTCATCGGTTCTTTATTTGAAACGTTAGATTGGTCCATGACATTTACTTTTTGAAGATAATTTCATTTAAATGTTGACCGCGGCTGCGTCTTAGGTGGTCCATTCGGAAAGTCCAATTTTGGGCAACTTTTTCGAGCATTTCGGCCGGAATAGCCCGAATTTCTTCGGAAATGTTGTCTTCCAAAACTGGAATAGTTGCTGGCTTATTTCTGTAGACTTTAGACTTGACGTAGCCCCACAAAAAATAGTCTAAAGGCGTCAAATCGCATGATCTTGGTGCCCAACTTACCGGGCCATTTCTTGAGATGAATTGTTCTCCGAAGTTTTCCCTCAAAATGGCCATAGAATCGCGAGCTGTGTGGCATGTAGCGCCATCTTGTTGAAACCACATGTCAACTAAGTTCAGTTCTTCCATTTTTGGCAACAAAAAGTTTGTTAGCATCGAACGATAGCGATCGCCATTCACCGTAACGTTGCGTCCAACAGCATCTTTGAAAAAATACGGTCCAATGATTCCACCAGCGTACAAACCACACCAAACAGTGCATTTTTCGGGATGCATGGGCAGTTCTTGAACGGCTTCTGGTTGCTCTTCACTCCAAATGCGGCAATTTTGCTTATTTACGTAGCCATTCAACCAGAAATGAGCCTCATCGCTGAACAAAATTTGTCGATAAAAAAGCGGATTTTCTGCCAACTTTTCTAGGGCCCATTCACTGAAAATTCGACGTTGTGGCAGATCGTTCGGCTTCAGTTCTTGCAGGAGCTGTATTTTATACGGTTTTACACCAAGATCTTTGCGTAAAATCTTCCATGTCGTCGAATAACACAAACCCAATTGCTGCGAACGGCGACGAATCGACATTTCACGGTCTTCAGCAACACTCTCAGAAACAGACGCAATATTCTCTTCTGTACGCACTGTACGCATTCGTGTGGTTGGTTTAATGTCCAATAAAGTAAACTGAGTGCGAAACTTGGTCACAATCGCATTAATTGTTTGCTCACTTGGTCGATTATGTAGACCATAAATCGGACGTAAATCGCGAAACACTTTTCGAACCGAACACTGATTTTTGTAATATAATTCAATTATTTGCAAGCGTTGCTCGTTAGTAAGTCTATTCATTATGAAATGTCAAAGCATACTGAGCATCTTTCTCTTTGACACCTTGTCTGAAATCCCGCGTGATCTGTCAAATACTAATGCATGAAAATCCTAACCACAAAAAAATCACCCATTACAATCTTTTGTAGTCGAGCTTATGTGCCATAATTTTTTTACCAATTGTTTTGTTGTGCCGATTGTAGTCACTGTAGGCACCATTTACTGTGCTTAACCTGTTTAGAATTAGTCACTGGATTTCGTAATGCATTGAGCACAGCTTTACTATCCGTATATAAAATGCTATTTTCATGAAAGCAATCATCTCGGCCTGGAACACCGTGCATGTTGAACCGAAATTACCGTCGGATGATAAATCAAGGGAAGAGGTTAGTTCCACAACCCGCACTTATTTCAGAGTGAGAGCCATCTGCAAACACAACTAATGACTCAGACACCCAGTTATTGAATTCTCAGGAAAGCCAAAGGTCTATCGATGTGTAAACCATCGAGAAGGAATACTGGTAACAACTTGTCATTAACCATAATAATTTCTGGTAGAGATGAACTGAAAAGATTCAATAATTGTCAATGTCCTACAATCAACCAATGGTTGTTCAACGGGGGTAGGAGCAAAATGGTTTACAAAGCAGGGTCAAAGTCGGAAGCATATCACCGGTAACAGCCCTGCATGCCATACCCTGTACACTGTTCAGTTTCGCTAAAGCGGGGTGCGATTTTACGACGGTTCACCAAGCAAGAATTGGGAATCAAACCGCAGGACTTCTTAAATGCTTTTCTATATTACCAAAATACGGAAGTGGCTTTTTGAATTTTACTTTTAAGGTGAATTTTCCATAAAACTATACTGTCTAACGCCAAGATGTTTGACGGTATCTGACCTGGTGATCGTTTTCCCAAAACGAGAAGAGACAGTCAATCACCAATATTTCTTCGTCTAGTAAACACCATAAAATGGTTGTACTTGTAGAGCCCACTGCATTAATTCGGATAGGATTGCTAAGTGTTTACCTAAAACAGGGATAACTAGATCATCAGCATAACTCTGATCAATAAAGCGAGATTGGTGTAGTTTTACAAGTAAGTCTATGATCTAAGATCTAAACTGATATGATCTATTGACAGAAATAAAATCAATTATTCTATAATCGTGAGTTGTTATCAATAAGATGTGAAGTGATGTTTGAAGTGATTGGCCTAAATGCCACAGTTAGTGAATACCAAAATTGCCTTATGCGGTAATCACGTGTATAAATGCTAATTAGTTTATTGTGCCTAAGTGCTGGTGGAACAGATTTAGTCTAAAGAAGAAACCAATGCAAGCGAATCTGATTTACCGTTTTCTCCGCAGGGGTTCTGATGAGATGCGTGATATGCCCTACATGAAGGGCTATGACTTGATTTGTCGTTATCTATTAAGATCAATTAAAAGTGTTTCATGTTTATTTTCATTCCCCACAATATCGTTAATACGGGTAACTTCGAAAAATAATTCACATTTTTCTTCTTTAAGCAACTGCATATGAAGGTGAGAAGCAACAAGCCAAACAATTATATTGCATTAATTTTAGTATACAAAAAGCTTTGGGTATCCCAACCATGATGAGGCCTGATGCAGACTTTGCTCAAGGAAAATTCACCTCAGAAACTCCAAATACCCTAAGCAAGCGAGAAAAGACATAACTTGTTAGGTGCCGAAGCTGGCTATACCAGAGAGATGCACGAACACCATAACAGTTTGATCCGAAACCAAGCAATAACAAGCCAAACTATAAGAGCATCATAAACCTTTAGCTGATACTGATATCAATAAATTTTCGTATACCCAAATAATTCTTTGAGGTCATTTACAACTGCCAACCAATCTTCCTCAGTTAGTTTCCATCCACATAGTCCAATTACTCGAAAAAGCCAGAGGTACAATTTTAAGAAATTCTAACAGTAAAGGCAAATAGATTCCAACTCCGCATTCATATTTCGTTTAACGACAATGGAGGGAAAAATTCAACCACACCATAAAATACTAGACGAATATGCTCGGTCCAGGGAATATTTCACCGACCTTAGACTCATGGAACTTGTATAGATTACAGATTGATTAAGTCAGTCATTAAGTAATGTGTTATATGGAGCATCAAGCAATGATACAAAGTAAAATGAAACTGCGGGTGGTTTTTAATTGATCAACTAACCATATTAGATGCCTTTTTGTCCGAAAAATTGGAAGTAGACCAGACAATCTACAAAACATTTCTTGCCACTGTGATGAAATTTCGAAAACATAAAATAGAATTTGTCTTAGACAACGAAAATATTGCGAATCAAGCCATTAGATATTTTAAAGAGGTAGCGCTACACCCCAAAACAGAATATTCCTATCTACCGGAATTTTAAATAAATGATGATGTCGGAGTTGACGAAGGGCATTTCTTTGGTTAAACGAAAGACGATGTGGTCGGCACATAAACTTTTTGTACCACACAGATGAAGCTGTCGCTGAGGAGAGAATTTGGGTTAAAACGTGGCTTCAAAATTAAAGATAACATTTCTTGTTTAATCTCAAAGAAATATAGAGGAACATATTTCCCTCCTTTCAACCCTTTGCCCCCCCCCCCCTCCCTCCAGAGGCAAGATGTATGAGCCATTGGCTGGTTCAATGACCAATTTAGCAAGCTGCTTCAGATACCATCAGACCCTGAGTTCACATCTCTGAGAAGGAGAGTAAATAACCATTTACCATTTTCGCCCAAACTAATAATTTAAATCCAAAAATTCGAATCAAATTTGCTTTCGTTAGGAAGCTGCATACAGGCTGGTTAGATAAGCAATTTAATAAGCTATTTCAGGTGTCATCGGACCACTTTTTCAAACTCATAATTCAAATTTACCGATCTTCAATTTTATCCAGTTTGCAGTCCTGGTTAGGGGGTTCTATTAATCTTGTTGGATGAGCAATATAACAAATTGTTTTAGGTGTTTTCGGAAACTGAATCCAAATCTCTGGGAAGGTGTGTTATGGCGATTAAACATTTTCACTGAAACTCATAATATGAAAATAAAAATTCATTTGAGCGGTTGGATGACTAATATAACAAGCTGTCTTAGGTGCTATTGTATCTTAAATGCTAATATCTGGAAGGGAAAGTTGCTGGCCATTATCATTTCGACTCAAACTCATAATTCAAATATAATAATTCATGCTATGTCCAAGAGCGGAGTTTTCTTTTATTTTGGGTGAATAAGCAAGTTAACAAGGTGTTCCAGAAACTACTTGAATCTAAATCTCTGAAAAAGAGAGTTAATGACCGTTTTCAATTATCGTTTTAATTCCAAATTCGAAGCATTTTAAAAGAATTTTAGAACTTGGTTCTCATTAGCGGGAGCATTTACTGATCTCCGTGCTTTCCAGCAAAATATTATTGATTTCAAATTTCAAATTGAATTTGAACGATTATCCATAACGGATAGTAAAATTTTGTATTCTGGTCGGTGCTATTGGTGTCAACCATGATGGCCATTGGTCTTATGATTTTATTCTATTAAATGAAGTCATTGCCAATATCCTTGCTTAGTTTCGGGAACAAATATTTCGAATTTCGTATTTAAAATTGAGATTGAATCATGATGAAAGTGAAATTTTGTGTTCTGCTCATTTCTAATCGGTATTCATTACCGAAAATTTTAAATATTAAATCCACAACATTTTTCGCCGAAACTAGGCAAGGAAATTGGTAATGATTTCGTTTAATCAGGGTTAACACCAATTAGGAATGACGAGAATACAAAATTTCATTTTTAATAATGGCCGAACGTTCAATTTCAACTTTTAAATATGAACTCCGCAATATTTGCTCTCTCTTGAGCCCATCTGATAAGAAAAAGAATGAAGCCAGTGGCCATTAGTATCAACACCAGTGTTATGCGTCTACGTGTATTTCTGAACTGTCTACATGTTGGTGTCGAAAATAGTGTAGAGAATAAATTTTTGCGTAGACAACGTCGAGAACTGGTAGAGTAGAGTTTTAAACTGGGACATACCTATATTTTGGAAGTTAAAATTCAATTTTAATAATAAAATTGGCCTGATTGAAATATCTTGGTCAATCGATGTCTTCGATATTGGTACAACCATAAACGATTTCATTTTCGTTCGTGGAATGAATTTTATAAATCCTGGTTTAATAGTTGGCATTTTTATTAGCGTACAGTGGTAGGTCTCGTAACTTTCATACATAACATTTGCTCATTTGCAGTATTGGTTTTATATTGGCGTCGAATATTCGAGATCGAATAAAATGTCGATATTTAATGTATTTTCATGAACTTAATCGAGTATCATAACGCTATACGAGGCTAAATTCAGCTATGGTTTAAAAAAATTCTCTGTGCCAATAAATTCTCTGTCTATTACGAACTTGAGCAACGTAGTCGGGGTTACTACCGATAGTTCTAGTAGAAAGGAGTTTTTTAATTTAGTTTAGTGTTTGGAGTTTTTGGTTTTGTATCGACTCAAATTTAAAAAAATAATTAAATAATGTTGCCTACAGATATGGCGGCCAAACGACGGGTCTGTGCACAACCGCTTGTTCATAACGTTTTTCCAGACTAAAATTGTTTGATAACTGTGATTAATCTTTCCTTGAACCATCCATTTTGTTCAGGCTAGCTGAGAATCTCATTTCTTTAGGAGATTGAAATGGAAAACAGTGCAAAGTAAACACAATCGAAGGAAATTTCTTCTGGATGCGAAAATATTAACAACAGCTAAAGCAAACAAGACACTAATGGGATGGAACCCAATTCCCACCCATATAATCTTAGCAAGAGTCCATTCAAAAGTACGAAACAGAAATCATAATTAAGTGATATGCCTCAACAGAAGACGCAGACGAAACAACCAAGGATGAGTTCTATGAACACAATTGATGTCAGAACAAGAAAGAGATCACATAATGATTAATAAGAAATCTCTCACGCCATTACAAGATATCGAGGAAATAAGAGATGCAGACATTTACAGTGACCATCAACTGCTAATATCACATTTCATTAAGAAAGATATACATTATGTTAAGCGCTCAAGCTCAGCTTCCAAACCAATGAAGAAACAACTACCAACACACTCGCGTATAGCAAGAATACAGACCCAAACTCTGGATCAGTGATAAAACTTAGAAGGTAATTGAAGAACGCTCGCAACTTAAGTTGCAAATGTGCCAACAAAATACGTTCGAGCAGAAACATTAATACGAATGCACCACTACATAAATGTGTACGATGGGCAAGTGGAAAATTTACCAATATCCTACCAATAAAAGATGCATCTGATCAAATCTTAACAACAGAACCCAAATATTCAAAGGAGACAAAACGACAACTGCAACCTATCATATTAACACAACACGCATCATAATTAAGTAGTCTAACTCAGGCTAGAGGCAGATGATATATGCCTGCTAACACACAATCAAACCGGAATGCAACATAAAGTACAGAAGCTATCAGATCTAGTTACATTCAGCATGTTACAACTGTGAAACACAACCGCCCTATCCCGCAGCACCATGATAAGGTGCTTCTGGACCAACAAAATAACAAATGTTGCACTCTTTATAGGCAAAATAGTCAATCAGTTATTGACATCGAAATACGAAAGCACAAGTATAGAGATGGGTTGGCTATACAAAGAGGACTTCCCATGACATAACAAGAAGGTCTCTGGACTGGAAAGCCGCACGACCAGCTGTAACATTGACACGAACAATGCTAGGTGGAGCGAAACAACTCGATTTGTCATGGCTGGAAATTGAAGCAATATCACATTTTGGCATTAATAAGATTTAATATTTAATAATTTAATATTAAATTAGGTTTCTAAATCTCAACATTGAAAAGAGCAAATCTTTATCATTTCACCAAAAAGCCAACCCTGTAAGGGGACTGTAAGACTGTAAGGTAAATAGTGAACTTCTTTAGGCAGTACTTGAAACTTTCGCTCTACAAGCTCAGATGCTCGATAGAGAGAATTCCATGCTCGGGTTTATCAAACGTTGGACGGGTGACATGTTTAATTTGGAGACAATTAAGATTCTGTATGGTGCTTACTTTCGATCTCAGCTAGAAAATGCTGTAAATGTGTGGTGTCCGTTCTACGAAGAACATATCAAAAGCAATTCGTGGGAACTATTTCCTAAACTATCCTAAAAACAGAATTAGGATTATTTAGGAAAAACTTCACGTGTTTGCTCATGATAGTGAAGTATTTCCTAAACTTTCCTAAATATTAAAATCCGCCATTTTTGTTTCAATGTATGCGTAAAACTTCGTATAAACGAGTAAATTATAAATTAAGAAAAAATGCAAATAAGTACGGTGACTAAGTACTTGTAAAAGGTCAATTTGCATATCGTATGGTTTTTCCGAACAATTTTCCCAATTCTAGAAACACCGCTTCCAAATACTAAGCACACTTTTGAGTTGTTCTGAATCAAAACTAACAGATAAACACCATTCCATTGAAAAATCTAGGGGCCCCGGGTGTTTTAGGAAATAAAACTTGTTAAGAAGTCAATTAGCATATCGTATGGTTTTTCCGAACAATTTTCCCAATTCTAGAAACACCGCTACCAAATACTAAGCACACTTTTGAGTTGTTCTGAATCAAAACTAACAGATAAACACCATTCCATTCAAAAATCTAGGGGCCCCGGGTGTTTCAACCTCTCGACCTCACGACTTCTGTGTTTCAACCATACGATATGTTAATTGACTTCTTAACAAATTTTATTTCCTAAAACACCCGGGGCCCCTAGATTTTTCAATGGAATGCTGTTTATCTGTTAGTTTTGATCTAGAACAACTTAAAAGTGCGCTTAGCATTTGGGAGCGGTGTTTCTGGAATTGGGAAAATTGCTCGGAAAAATTCTACGATATGCAAATTGACCTCTTTACAAATTTAATTTTCTAAACCTCCCGGGGCCACTAGATTTTTGAATGGAATGGTGTTTATCTGTTAGTTTTGATTCAGAACAACTCAATAGTGCGCTTAGTATTTGGTAGCGGTGTTTCTGGAATTGGGAAAATTGTTCGGAAAAACCATACGATATGCTAATTGACTTCTTAACAAATTTTATTTCCTAAAACACCCGGGGCCCCTAGATTTTTCAATGGAATGGTGTTTATCTGTTAGTTTTGATTCAGAACTACTCAAAAGTGTGCTTAGTATTTAGTAGCGGTGTTTCTGGAATTGGGAAAATTGCTCGGAAAAACCATACGATATGCAAATTGACTTCTTAACAAGTTTTATTTCCTAAAACACCCGGGGCCCCTAGATTTCTCCATGGAATGGTGTTTATCTCTTAGTTTTGATCCAGAACTACTCAAAAGTGTGCTTAGTATTTGGTAGCGGTATTTCTAGAATTGGGAAAATTGTTCGGAAAAACAATCTTAACAAGTTTTATTATAGTCACCGTACTTATTTGCTTTTTTTCATAATTTATAATTTACTCGTTTATACGTAGTTTTACGCATACATTGAAACAAAAATGGCGGATTTTAATTTTTAGGAAAGTTTAGGAAATACTTCACTATCATCAAAAGCATTGAGAAAATTAAAGAACTTTACTTGATCTGGAAAGTTGGATGGGTATATGACCATGATCTACCTAGCTAGAACTTAGCAACGCTAGAAAAAATTGACTTTTATTCTTGATGGGCCTTATCGTCGCACCGGAAGTACTTATAGCTCAATTAAAATAAATGTTCCCAGACGTCAACTAATTACTTGTTAATTTTCAAATCCCATGCGGATTTATGTTAATTTGACAATAATTATTTTCAAAGTCGAAGTTGTAAACCAACATACAGATACACGGCAAGATGCACCTCCTTTCAACCATTTAATCCTCTCAAGGTGAATAAACAATATTCCATAAATCGTTAAACGATTAAAAATATTAATATCAATTTTTGACCGTTTAACGATTTATCGAATTCGCTTTTTTACCGTAACACACACTCTCAAGAAAATAACGGGAATTGATCTAAATGATCCGCCCGTTTAAAGAAATTGTAAAATTTGATTTTGTCGCTAAGTTGGCACAACTGTCCTCTATCTTGACGTCGAGTTTGAGCGCGATCTGTCATTTAGTTTGTGCTCTAGTTTGTGCTCCAGTTTGCTAGTTCATCAGCTTAGCGACAAAACAGATTTTACAATCCCTTTAAGCGGGCTTTTTCAATGATCAATTCTCGTTACTTTCTTGACAGAGTGTACATAAATGGGCTTCATTACCAAAAAAAAATCTTGGGTTCAAGTTTTTAAATGTGTTGAAAGATTTTATTGTGTTGTCCATATTGAAACGCTTCCATTAAAAAAAGTTAAATAATAATTTTCGACATTGTCTACATTCTCTACATTGTCGACGCCATTTTTTAATTTTCTACGTACATTGTCTACACGTGTAGAATAACAATTATCTAAGTGGTGTAGACAATACGGTACAACACTGGTCAACACTGAATAGAAAATAAAAATTTTCTGGCCGCAGTGGTTTTTCTTGAAACTAGGCAAGGATATCAGTAGTGACACCACTGATTAGCACATTACCCATTAAAAGCATCATGAGACTATTGGTTTGATCTTTCAACATTCTTTACCAATATTGAAAATGAGCAGCATTTCACGATCACTGTAGCTGGTGACAAGAACTCTACCCACCGACTCCATCTAGCCTGGCAAATGTGCTGCTGTTACCGATGTGCGTTATATAGAGCTACCTTTCTGAAGACGTTCCATTACATTAAATCGAAACAACAACATACATAATTCAAACAACACCCAGAAATAGTTTTGGGAACATCTTATTTTATCATGCAATCTAAGTTTTCAAACTCAAGCCATTTATTTTGTGTGTGATTAAATTTTGATGATATTGTGTACGTAACCCCGTTTGACTAGCACGTTAAATTAAGATAGAACAAGATTGAGCATGAATAGACGTTTGAAAATCTGATAAAGCTTTTATGCACCGTAATACCCATTTTTTCCGGCAAGGAGCTTAGAGCTTGTTTGAAAATAATTTTTTTAATGTTTTATGGAAGATCCTGTTAGCTGAATCTCGGCACTCGTTTTCTAGTAGTTTTCTTCGATATATTGGACTACGATGCACTGGATTACCCTGTACAGATAAAATTAATCTCGTTTGTTGCAATAACAATATTAAAATTACTACGCTCAAATAAAAAGCTCACAAGAAAAATGATTTAATTAAATAAAATTTGATTTAATTAATACAAACACTTTTTATCTTAAATTAAATTAACATTTGTATGCAGATTTATTAAAATTTTAGCACAATTTAAAGAAAACAAAACGTATTTGTATGAGATTGTGGATGGTATGGGATTGGATAGGTATTCAACTTGAAGGAAAGTAAATAATAAACGAGAGAGCTATGATGTAAGAGTTAAATGTTTTCCTTAATGCTCTTACCTGTTGGTTTTTATAACTTTCGTTGTCTCGTCTTTCATTTTCATCTTGCAACATTTTCATTATTATTATTATTATTATTATTATTATTATTATTATATATTTATTTTGTAATCACAAAATTTTAAAATTTTATATTCTGCAGTTTTCCAGATTAGATAAAAATTAATCTTATTAAGAAAAAATAAAATCTTTTATGTATGTCTCGGTGTTGCGATACCGTAGTAGATATGTAACACAGTTTCAGGTGTATTTTGATGATTCATGTATAATGCTTATTGTGAGTCTTCTGTTTGGTAACATTGGTAAGCCGATTTTAAAAATAAGTTTGCTGGGATATATCGGATAATCTGTTTTAATCAAATTTGTAAAATATTGAAATTTTGTGGTTTTTTGGTAAAGACATCAAAAGAAATTAAAAAGTATGAAATTTTTAAAACTCTGCAGCTATAAATCAGAAATATAATTCAGAAAATAGCCTCCGGAAATTAATTTCTGTTGACAGAATACTAAATTCTTCCAAAGATGTTTCCTTTATAAGCGTAAATTACCGGACACAAGTTCTTCACATATCCAACATACTAAATATGGGGGGGGGGGGGGGTAATGGGTCACATTTTTACAATCCTCTTGTCTTTCTTTAATGACACATTCAATTTTTTTGTTGTTTTAGCAATTATCGAACTTGTTTCAAGTACGCTACACGATTTCCTTACAGAATAGTGACTATCACCGTTTGGTTCTCCGAAGGTTTAAATAAAATGGAGGGGTGAATATGTTGTAGCCAACACCTGTCTTTTTTACCACGAACGTAAACGAACGTTTTTCGACGTCATGGCGTCGATAATTCATCGACAATTGCTTTTGGCGTCGATAATGTATGCAATTGGCGCATAATATGTCGATAATGTAGATAATTGGTAGTTAATGTTCGTACATCGCAATACTTGCAATTTGAAAGTAAATAGAGATTCGGACAAAATAATCTCTTGCGACATGGGTAATTCTTTATTCCATCGGTCTTGTGTGGCATTAACTGATATCGATATTGATTATCTTCACCATACAAAAAAAGTTGTCTTGTACGGTATGCAAGAAAAAGAAAAGCAAAATCAACGGCCAATGGATTCAGTAACACCGGAATAGCCGGTGATTAATCAATCAGCTGTTGATCAGCTTAGAAATGAATCTACAGAAAATTACAAAACTTTGGTTGAAAAAATTGAAAATTTAGTAAAAAATCTCATGAAGGAAAATATATACGAACTTAAAAGAGAAAGTTACAGCAATGCAGAAGAGAATCGATACTTTAGAGCAGCTTGAGTATCAAAACTCAATCGATCCGGTTGGAGTTCCATTTGTTGAAAATGAAAACACCGAAGAAGTTGTGATGCGCATCCTAAATGATGGCTTGGGCTTGTTAATTCATTCCACAGATATAAATAATTCATATCGTTTGAAACATAGAAATTCTGGCTCTGGAAGTGGACAAATTTGTGTCTTCGCAACATCAAAGTTGAAGTGATGCAAAGAAAATTTAAAAATAACAAACATCTTTAGGCGTTGGACTGTGGCTTTCAATCAAACAACGCTATTTACAGCAACGAAACTCTAAGCCTCAAATTGCGTGAATTACATTTCACGCAATTTTTTTCTTTTAGATGTTTAACGTAAATTGGGATGGTCATACTCAATTGTTAAATCTCTCATCAACGAATATTTGTTCTACTTCCAAAGATGAAAATTCCTTGTGTATAATTCACCAAAATTCTCGTAGTTTACGAAAAAATCGTGATAAAATCTTTGTACATCTCAGTTAGCATACCACCTTGCCTGATATTGTGTATTTTTCAGAGGTTTGGATTGCTAGTGATGAAGTTTCTAGTTACAGCATTCCTAATTTTAACTTGCTTGACGGCTGTAACAATAGTTACTCAGCCGAAGATATTCTAGCATCTGTGCGGTTAGGATTAAGTTTCAATTTTGTTACAAAAAACGCTAAAAACTGCTGATGTATTAAGGATTAATTTTGCAATCGATTCTGAGAGCTTTTGCGTCGTTGGAGTATATCGTCCTCATTCTAGTGCACTGCTAGAATTTATTGAAGTATTTACAGTTTATCTAAGCTAATACGGATATCTAAATATTGATATTTCGGGTTGAAATTCTGTGAATCAAAATGTCATTAAATATCTTCAAATGATGTCTTCATTTGGATTGATATCTCTAATTCAAGATTTTACTAGAGTTAGTGATACTTCTACTATTGGCCATATTTTTTTGAGATTAAATAATAATTCTAAACCAATTGCGAATGCGGAAGTTTTAGATTATAAATTATCTGACCATCGTATGTTATCTCTTGAAATCACAAAGGATAACTTTAAGCCATTGAATAGGTCAATTCAATTTTTTCCTAAACGGAGGGTTAAACTTTCCAAGTTGAAAGAGGGTTTGAGTCTATAGAGAATTGGATTCACGTATTTAATAAACAAGATCCAAATCAAGCATTCAATAAATTTCTCGACACCTTTTCAGCTCATATTACCGAATGCACTATACTTCAGCAATCTCCGGGTTAAACTAAAACCTAAAAAAATCCGTCCATGGATTTCTTTTTCTTTGTCTAAAATTATTGATTTGAAAAATAAAATCTTAAAGTCCATACGGAAGCATCCCAGAAACATTAAATTAACGCATAGGATATAGATCATAGAGAGAAAAATAAATTCAGCTATTCCGATAGAAAAGGAACTTTATTATTACCGACGGTTTAACAACTGTAAAAAAGACTTAAAAACTCAATGGCGCCGTGTAAACGAATTTTTAAACGGTAATAGGAAAAAGTCCTTATTGCGTCCATAATGACCGAGAATAATGAAATTCTTGAAGAGGAATTAAAAATTGCAAACGAATTCAATATTTATTTTGTTAACGTTATTGAGGATCTTAAGGCTAGTATCGCGCGTAAAACTCCAACTGCATTAGAAGAGTCGCAGTATTTGTTCCCTATAGTACAGCAGAAATTGTTTTTCTTTACTCCAACTGATGACATTGAGATACACGATATCATTACCTCTTTAAATAATTCAATGGCTTGTGGTTACGATAACATAAGTAATCCCTCTGATCAAATCTGTTGGGCCACTCGTTTCACCTGTTTTAACTTTTATTTGTAATCGTAGCATGTCAAGCGGTATTTTTCCTGAGGTCCTCAAGAAAGCTGTTGTAGTATCACTCTATAAAAAAGGTGATTCCCTCAAATTGGGTAATTATCGTCCAATTTCGTTACTTTCAGTTTTCTCTAAACTTTTGGCGAAAATAATCAAAAATCGTTTATTTTCATTTCTTGCAAAGAGTTTCTACGCCTTTACACATGAAAATTGGTCTGGGAGTCCGGGAAAACTTCTTTGAATATACGAACACAAAAACTGTGAAATTTTTTAAAATTTACTATTTCAAGTGTCACGTCTGGAAAGGATTCAAATGAAAGATCTAAACTATCACTAAGATCTTTCATTTGAATCCTTTCCAGACGCGACAAAGTCGTAGAAACTGTACACATGAAAATTGGTCTGGGAGTCCGGGAAAGCTTCTTTGAATATACGAACACAAAAACTGTGAAATTTTTTAAAATTTACTATTTCAAGTGTCACGTCTGGAAAGGATTGAAATGAAAGATCTTAGTGATATTTTTACGGCTTTACACATGAAAATTGGTCTGGGAGTCCGGGAAAGCTTCTTTGAATATACGAACACAAAAACTGTGAAATTTTTTAAAATTTACTATTTCAAGTGTCACGTCTGGAAAGGATTGAAATGAAAGATCGTAGTGATATTTTTACGGCTTTACACATGAAAATTGGTCTGGGAGTCCGGGAAAGCTTCTTTGAATATACGAACACAAAAACTGTGAAATTTTTTAAAATTTACTATTTCAAGAGTCACGTCTGGAAAGGATTCAAATGAAAGATCTAAACTATCACTAAGATCTTTCATTTGAATCCTTTCCAGACGCGACAAAGTCGTAGAAACTGTACACATGAAAATTGGTCTGGGAGTCCGGGAAAGCTTCTTTGAATATACGAAAACAAAAACTGTGAAATTTTTTAAAATTTACTATTTCAAGTGTCACGTCTGGAAAGGATTCAAATGAAAGATCTAAACTATCACTAAGATCTTTCATTTGAATCCTTTCCAGACGCGACAAAGTCGTAGAAACTCTACACATGAAAATTGGTCTGGGAGTCCGGGAAATCTGGTTTGAATATACGAACACAAAAACTGTGAAATTTTTTAAAATTTACTATTTCAAGTGTCACGTCTGGAAAGGATTGAAATGAAAGATCTTAGTGATATTTTTACGGCTTTACACATGAAAATTGGTCTGGGAGTCCGGGAAAGCTTCTTTGAATATACGAACACAAAAACTGTGAAATTTTTTAAAATTTACTATTTCAAGTGTCACGTCTGGAAAGGATTGAAATGAAAGATCTTAGTGATATTTTTACGGCTTTACACATGAAAATTGGTCTGGGAGTCCGGGAAAGCTTCTTTGAATATACGAACACAAAAACTGTGAAATTTTTTAAAATTTACTATTTCAAGTGTCACGTCTGGAAAGCATTCAAATGAAAGGTATTAGTGATACTTTTCACGGCTTTACACATGAAAATTGGTCTGGGAGTCCGGGAAAGCTTCTTTGAATATACGAACACAAAAACTGTGAAATTTTTTAAAATTTACTATTTCAAGTGTCACGTCTGAAAAGGATTGAAATGAAAGATCTTAGTAATAGTTACCTGTGGAAAACAGAGATAGTGCGAGATAGTCAATCGAGTTTCTACGACTTTACACATGAAAATTGTTCCGAAATTTTTTTCAGATGTAACCATCACCTTCTAATCCTTTTCCAACTTTGCCAAAAAGTAGTCTTCAAATTTGTGTTGTATTAATTCTTACACGAAAAATGGGAACTTCTGAAATTCGCTTAATATGAGTAAGGATGACTGAAAAATCATTTAAAAATTTGCTAATTGCTTTAATTTTGATAAAAAATATGTGTTTTCGATAAATTTTAGATATTATATTCAGGTATTCGGCAAAATAGGGTGAAACAATATTAACGATTTATCATTTTTTGGTGAATTGTTTCGAGGCTGAAATCCCCTTTTTCGGTTGAATTGAGATTTTCGGTGAATTGTCGATTTGAAGGATTTTTTTTTGTTGAATTGTCGTGGAACCAGCTTCATTTCTACTAAGCAACGATTGGTTAATAATAATTTTAGCTACCGAATATGGGAACACAACACTCAGCTCACATGGCAAACCAATATATTTCATCCAGCAGTAGTCGCATCGTAATCAAAATGGCCATGAAATTTCATAGAGGCATCCAAATTCCTTCGTGTCATGACACGTGGCATGCAACCCTGGAATAACACCACACACTTATTTTAGCTTAGGAGGAAACCAACACGTTTGAATGTTCATCGCTTCAAAGATAATAACGAATCAGCAACTGTAAGATAAATCAAAGCTTGATAGCCTGCGCGTACATAACACAATTTATTTTAAACAATAAATACATATTGTAAATCATATAATATTGAAAGCTCTGCATTCAAAATATTTTATCGACATATGCTACCCCATTTTTGATTAAATCATTTATAAAATATATAAAAATTTAATAGCCCGTTCATATATTATGTATCCATTACCACCCATTCATAAAATGTTCAATTTAAAAGATTTGCTCCGTATATAATGCATATACGGACGAGCATAATACCCAATATATATATATATATATATATATATATATATATATATATATATATATATATATATATATATATATATATATATATATATATATATATATATATATATATATATATATATATATATATATATATATAAATATATATATATATATATATATATAAATATATATATATATATATATATATATATATATATAAATATATATATATATATATATATATATATATATATATATATATATATATATATATATATATATATATATATATATATATATATATATATATATATATATGATTTTATTATAAAGAGGCCATACGGAAACTTCGTCTCCCGCCCCGCATTTATCTTTATTCTCGCAAACATACTCCCGTATATACGGATACCCATTAAACACAATAAAATTCATGGTTCATATAATAATCCAAAACGGGAAGAGTAATGAAATGAAAATTCATTTCCATATTTGAATAGTTTGTGCGATTGGTATATCGGAAAACTTCGATATGATTCTATTGGAACAATAAATTACAACATTTACGACGGTACTCGAAAAAGGATGTCATCTATGGCTATATACGAGTATATACGAAGTACACTATTATAAAAAAGGATAAAGACAATATTGATTTTAATTTTATGCACCTTTATAGCTTCCCGAGACCTTATATATGTCCCTTTATGACACGTATACAGAGTTGTTTGCTGTACAAAATAAATTTGGTGATAAGGGTCAAAACGAATTGTATAAATGTTTTGTGTGACAAATTCGCAGACACAACAAAAAATCTTTATGTAGACCGAAACACAGAAATAAAATTTTTCTCGTGTATACATTCTGATTCGCCCCGGTATTGCTTTTGTCGTTTCTATATATGCACGTTACTTTTATAAACATTTCTACCGTGATGTGAATGAATCCGACAACAAAAATACCAAAGCGCAAATCTTAAGTAAAATATATAGAGGGGTTTTAAAATCCACAGATTTTTTTTTTATTTGTTTCATCATCAGAATTTTCCTTTTCCTTTTAATTTTTTTGTTTTTAGTGTTTTCCATAATTTTCAATTTTTTATTCCAGTTTTAATTTCCTTTTGTGGATTTTCTTCTTCGCATTTTACAGTAGACGTTGTTGTAACGTTTTTTTTTCAATTTTTAACACAGAACGAGGAAAGCTGTATGATAGGCGGTGATCCGTTGAATTTCACGGTCTGTGCTTTACAACTTGTCTGTTATATATTTTCCCAGTAGTTTTTGTTTTCATTTTCATTTTTTTATTTTTGCCGGAAAAAGAATTTCTCTTGTGTTTGTTTATTTATTTTTTCTTCAGTTAGCGATATGATTTTTTTCTGCTGTGCCGAGGATGAGATTTGCTTCACTGTTTTTGTTCCTATTTATTTTAAATAAAAAGCAAGCAAGAAAAAATGTCTGTGTTTATGTTTATCTGACTGTCTGTCTGTATAAAAATGACGATAATTATTTTTTAACTTGTATTCTGCAATTTTTTCATTTTTTATTTTTGCATGACACAGGGACGGGGGAATATTAAATGGAACAGTAGCAGCAACAACAAATAAATTATTAAAAACAAGAAAGGTTGATTTTGATTTTTAATTTTATGGTAAAAGTTAAGTTTTTAAATTAAAATTGAAATATACATACGAGTGTATACATTTTTCTATAAAATATTATATTTACAGTGTAGTATTTTAATTTTGCATAGCGTATGCATTTTAATCATCACACAATCGGATTTATCTAGATATGCTGTGTGTGCATGGTTAATTATGAATAAATACAACTACGCATTTTGGACAGACTGCAGGTGAAATCAAATGAAAAATGAAAAGAAAGATTTTCAGTTTATGAGTTGAAGGTAAAATGACAAGCTGTTTCAAGGATTAAAAATAATTAATGGGAACTTTGCAGTTTATTACATTATTTATAAGGGCTACGTACTTGGTCATATTTGGAATTTAAATGTTTATTTTGTTTGTTAAGTTACACATAAAACAAAAATTGAAGTATATCACAAACGATAAAATGATAACTCGACTGTCTAACAGAAAAACTAATATAAACCGCCAATTACCGGAATGAAATAATTCCTAAATAAATCGTAAGTAAAAAAATCTTTATATGTATAGGGTTTTCCAATAAGAGTGATATGATCCAAACTTTTCTTGCAATAATTCAATTGTTGCACTTGCTGTGTGGCACGTGGCCCCGTCTTGTTGGAACCAAATGTTGTCAAGATCAACTACTTCCAATTTCGGCCATAAAAATTTGGTTATCATCGATCTATACCGATCTCCATCGACAGTAACGGTGTTACCAGCTTCATTTCGAAAAAAATACGGACCGATGATTCCACCAGACCAAAAACCACACCAAACTGTCAATTTAGGTGAATGTAATGGTTTTTCATGAATAACTTGTGGATTTTGATGGCACCAGAATCGACAGTTTTGTTTATTTACCGCACCACTCAGATGAAAGTGAGCCTCATCGGAGAAGATGATTTTCTTCAAAAAAATCGTTATCGTTTTCAAGTTGTTCCAAGGCAAAATCAGCAAATTCACGACGTTTACGGTGGTCCAATGGCTTTAGTTCTTGAGTGAGAACAATTTTATACGGATGCAATCCCAACATTTTTCTCATAATCCGCCATGTTGTGGTTTGAGACAGTCCCAATTTTTAAGAACGTCTTGAAATCTACAAATTGCAGTCTTCAGCAACATTTACCTGAACGGAAGCAAATTTGCATTACTTCGAGCGAATCTTTGTCTTATTGGCACTTCAACATTGTGTAAAGAAAATGTACACTCAAAACTTTCAACAATTCGATGAATAGCGAGCACACTTGGACGATTACTACGACTATAAAATGGCAAAAGCGCACGAAAAGTTGCAATTGAAGAACGATTATTTTGATAATAAAATTGCATAATTTGTAAACGTTGTTCTTACGTATATCTTACCATGATGAAATTGTAAACATTACTGAATATAATGAAACAAAAAATGACAGATCATGACATATTACAAATGGCCGAAATGTCACTTAAAAAGCATATCATTCCTATTGCAAAACCCTATATTAGTAAAAATCACCAAAAATCAACATTTAGGCGAAACTATTTGGTCTTACCGATAGGTTTAAAATGGCCGCCGCGACCTCGACGGCACACCTCCACCCGATGGTCCCAATTTTCGATGACGCTTAGTCATAATTGAGGTTCTATGCCGTTAATGTGCCGAATTGTCTCATCTTTTAGCTCTTGAATTGTTGCTGGCTTATTGACGTACACCTTTTCTTTCAAATAACCCCAAAGAAAGAAGTCCAACGGTGTCAAATCACATGATCTTGGCGGCCAATTCACATTGCCACCACGTGAGATAACACGGCCATTGAATTTGTCGCGCAAAAGGGCCATTGTTTCGTTAGCTGTGTAGCAAGTGGCACCGTCCTGTTGAAACCACATATCGTCCACATCCATATCTTCCAATTCGGGCCATAAAAAGTTCGTTATCATCTCACGATAGCGAACACCATTCACAGTAACTGCCTGACCGGCCTCATTTTGGAAAAAATACGGGCCGATGATGCCGCCAGCCCATAAACCGCACCAAACAGTCACTCTTTGTGGGTGCATTGGTTTTTCGACAATCACTCTTGGATTATGATTTGCCCAAATGCGGCAATTCTGCTTATTGACGAATCCACTGAGGTGAAAATGTGCCTCATCACTGAAGATGATTTTCTTCGAAAATTGATCATCCACTGTTGCCATTTCATGCCACCATTCTGACCATTGTATCTTTCCACGGTTCAAATTGAGTTAGTCTGAAATTGAGAATTGTCAAATTAAATGCAGAAATAAACTTGACTTTAGGTGTGGTTCACATTCAACGTTGGCCCTTAAAATTTAACTACCCTTTACTAGACCCAATCCAACTAGAAAACATGAGTTTTCCGGAAAAATTACGGGAACACTGGGTTTAATATTCAAAAGTTGTGGTTGTAAAAACCTACTATCCTAAGACACTTCTAAGAGGTTACAACTCTTGGGATAGGTGTTTTCACTTTGTACTTGATCCAATCCAACTAGAAAACATAAGTTTTCCAGAAAAGTTAGGGGAACACTGGGTTTAATATTCAAAAGTTGTAGTTGTAAAAACCCTCTATCCTAAGATATTTCTAAGAGGTTACAACTCTTGAGATATGTGATTTTACTTTGTACTTGATCCAATCCAACTAGAAAACATAAGTTTTCCGGAAAAGTTAGGGGAACACTGGGTTTAATATTCAAAAGTTGTAGTTGTAAAAACCTACTATCCTAAGATACTTCTAAGAGGTTACAACTCTTGAGATAGGTGTTTTCACTTTGTACTTGATCCAATCCAACTAGAAAACATGAGATTTCCAGAAAAGTTAGGGGAACACTGGGTTTAATATTCAAAAGTTGTAGTTGTAAAAATCCTTTATTCTAAGACACTTCTAAGAGGTTACAACTCATGGGATAGGTGTTTTCACGTTGTACTAGACCCAATCCAACTAGAAAACATGAGTTTTCTGGGAAAATTAGGAGAACACTGGGTTTAATATTCAAAAGTTGTAGTTGTAAAAGCCCTCTATCCTAAGATATTTCTAAGAGGTTACAACTCTTGAGATAGGTGATTTCACTTTGTACTTGATCCAATCCAACTAGAAAACATAACTTTTCCGGAAAAGTTAGGGGAACACTGGGTTAAATATTCAAAAGTTGTAGTTGTAAAAACCTACTATCCTAAGATACTTCTAAGAGGTTACAACTTTTGAGATAGGTGTTTTCACTTTGTACTTGGTCCAATCCAACTAGAAAACATAAGTTTTCCGAAAAAAATTAGGGGAACACTGGGTTTAATATTCAAAAGTTGTAGAGATATGGCAGCAAGCGCCAAAGACCTGTGTAATGAGGTTCACCCAGATTCATGGGGTGGCCGTACAGAATAGTAATGTCGAGACATAAAATTACAAATCTGACTACTACAACATGTTAAATTATTTCCAGCACAATTTATGTTTGAATCAAGCCTGTACCACTCGAAATGACCCCACTAATTTCGATGAAGAAATTGGTGACAGCTTGTGCAAATATTGGAAGTATTAGGGTTCCGGACCCAGATAATAACTTAAGCATTGCAAGAAAACGCCAGTTCGTGGTAAACCAAGATAATTTTTTAACCTGTCATTAGTCTCTTGTTTAAATAAACGCACATCCCTAAACAAAGAAAACAGTAGAAGTTAGATCAACTTGCAAAAGGAGTAAAACGACTAGAAAAACCGATATGTATGCCAGACACAGCAAGCAAGATACGTTGAGAGAGCTGGAATTATTTCACGGCTCGAAAATGATATTAGAGTAGCCCACTATTGATGCTATAAACCTTGTGGTAAATACGGATATTATACAGCAATATATACAAGGCGGCAGGTTGGGAGGAGGTAGCAAAACGCACTGCGCCATCATTATCAGTGGCATCAAAAATGTGCTCAAATCCGCTAGGTGAAGTTATTTCTGATGTAGAATCCTAAAATATAGTAGGGATATATATATTCTGGACTACTAAATAATGAGAGAAGTTCCACAAGGCCAGTTATTAGTCCCATTACTATATGGAGTATTTTGTAAGATGGGGTGTTTCGCCAATAGATGTCTGACGAAGTAAAGGTGGGAGGCTTCGCGGACGACCCGTTTGAAATGATATATGTGATATACTATGGCCTGTTAAAAGAATCTCAGAGAAGTTGACAAGTGCAGGTATATGTCGTATAATAGTACCTCACTAAAATAAAAAGATTTGAGATGACTCCACACTAGTTTTAAGCCGTCAGATTTTTGAAAAACTCAAATGCTGGCCAAACTACTTGCTGAGCTATGACCGATTCTGCAAATTCAGAGATGCTACCAAGTCGGGGCATATTATTTTTTAATAATGGGCAAATGGAGATGCCTAAAACAGCGAACAAAATTAAAATAAAAAGATTTGGAGTAACTGTTCACATGTATTAAGTCGTCGAAATTACAAAGCTTCACTATGGTACATTCTGGAATCTTAGGGATTTTTCCAAACGTACGAGTAAGTTGTTTAAAAGTGCGCGAATTGAGTTGATCAAAGCAGTTACCTAAATTAAAATAGAATGATTTGGGGTTGCTCATCACAAGTTTTAAGCATAGTGTAGCAAGTATTTTGTCGAATATTTGACTTTTACAAAAATTTGACTACAGTTAAAATTTGTGTGGAACAACAACAAATCGTTTTATTTTTATATGGTTAAGTGTTTAGCTCACTTTGTCCACTAATAGAGATTCCTTGGATCGCCCATATTGTAGAAATTATTTTGACGAACTGTGGCTGACTGTTTTGAACAACTCAATTCGTTAGCATTATGCTCAGAATTTTTTTTTAGAAATTTCAGACAACATAAAAACTGAAAGATTGTAAATTAAATTTCGAACAAAATCAACTCAGACTCACCCAAAATTCAAAATCTCTTCAGTCCAGGCAAAAACTTGAACTTTTCCATTAATCGGGATTTCCTTGATGAAAATCGGGGTACTAAAAGTGCCAAAATCAACGAAAGCTGTTTAAACTTTTGCAATGATGTTAAAAAGTTTAACAAAAAGCGACAAAGAATTAAAAGATTTAAATAAAGTTTAAGAATAAATTTTCACCCAGCAAGGGTTGACCTTATTGGTTTTCTGAAATGTAAGCAGGAGTAATACATTTTTATTATACACGACAGTTTTGCCAAAAGTTCGGTAAGTTTAAATGTTCGCTTTAGAAAGCAATTGTGGTTTAATTATGTACACATTCGTAGTAAATGAAAGTTAGGTATTTGCAACAACATATTCACTCAGCTGCGAGTACTTCATTTCCCTCGCCTATCCCCCTATATAGACGAACCCGTTTCTTGAATATACTTGTAAACATTTATTGCCTCTTTTGAGTTGGATAATGTAATGTTGATGTGTTTGTTGGTCTTTTATATAAATTCTCGACATAACACTGAATACGCCGAGCTGACTTAATTAGGTTTGCTTAACTTTATTGTAAAGAATATGTCAGATTGATCTCAGTTTCTAATCATGAAGATGTCCAATTACAGATTGTTGTAAGCTAATTTACGTCAATTTATTTTTGCACCTTAAACAGCTAATGCACAAAAACCATTTCACACAACCACAACTGGAGTACTTGATATTTATTATCCGCCAGACCGAAAGACTCTTAAGCGAATTTCCCTTGGACCATTAAGTCATTTCCTGACACTCGCTAATCCTATTTCAAATATTTTGTTATTACAATCATTGAAGCCGATAATTCTTTAACTAGATAGCCAGACGCTATCTGATAAACCACTAAACAAATTTTTCTGAAACTAAGACTCATCGCACTGGATTCTTGGCACTCGAAAACTACTCCCATCCATTTTTATTAAAATCGATTAATCCGAAAAAAATTACCCGGAGCTCCCACTTAGTGAACTTCCGAAATTAGGTATCATCCAATTGATTCCTAGCACTCCTAACATGAAAATGTTGCAACCATCTGGTGAAACATCTCGTATAATCACGCAACTTGATGCTGCATAACTCAAGAAAACTCAGTAATTTCCCCCAAGGGAACACTAGCAATTTTTTCACCATCGTTTGAACTGTGCATGTAAATATTTAAAAAAAATGAAACAGAGCGCTATTGTAGGACCCACTAAACGAATTTTTCCAAAATCAGGACTCATCATTATCGATTCCTGGCATTCATTACTCCCTAACAGCAATTTTAAACAAAGTCGTTTGAGGTGGAAAAAAAATCAATACAAAGAACCCGGTCCTCACCGAAGGAACACCATTACAGTAATTTTTATCAAAATCGTTTGATTGCAGAAAATAAAATTATAAAAGCGGAGCACGGGTCCCACCGGAAAATTCCTTAAATTATTTTTTCGGAAGTCAAAACCAATTATAATCGGGTTCTGATACTCGAAAACTTACCTCCAGCAACTTTAATAAAAATCGTGAGAAAGAAAAAAATTATAGAAGGATTCGGATTTCGGACTCTACCGGCTTTGCGAAGTTGGGCACCATCACAATTAATTGACTCTTGGCATTATATTATCGAGAGGCCCATAAAAAAAATTTGATTCGTGAGGTTAAAACAATCCTTTACAATTTTTTTTGAAACCGTGCAAGTAAAAGAAAAACGAGACCCGGCCACCACCGGATTATCTTCTAAACGCAGCGATTTTCATCAAAGCCGGCTGAGCTGAGAACCAAAAATTAGAAAACGAAACCCGGAACACATTAATTAATTTTCCTGACGCCAAGACCCATAGCTACCGAATTTTAACGCTGGAAAAAAGTATTTTGTCAATTTTCAAGAAAATCGTCCGATCCATTTCCGCACCCTCGAAATAAACACAATTATTCTCCGTATTATTCTATTTGAAAGATAGATGCATAGACACTTTGCGAATATGCTAAAGCAACTTTAAGTTTTAAGTAGTTTTCAGAGTCGAGAGTGCTAGAGTACAAATTATCTTTTTGAGAAGTAATCTTTTTAGCGAAAAAGTAAATAAACAAAAAATACTTTTAAAGTAGAATTAAACTTCTTAAAATAAGCAGGCAGAAGCGATTGCGTTCGTAATATTTGCTGGCCCAGTAATCCGATGTTTATTTATTTTTTACCATAACAAAAAAAAAATTAACGTGTTTTGTATTTTCGCTCTCCCGTTTTTTGTAGTCTCGAACAAAACTGTTTCAAAGAACACGGAACCAATTAATGGTGTTCTTGGAGACTTTCCTGTAATATGTTGCGTGGTTGTTTAGTAGAGTGTGATTGCTTCTCCAGTGAATTAATTTAACATAGATGCGATTGGGACCGGGATGTGGTCTTATTGGTGAGACGAGTTTATTTTAAGTGGAAACGGTTTTCTGATAAAATTAGTCGTCAAAAAACGGGTTCTTCTTTTGGAGGTAGCCGTGCTTAGAAGTTTTATTGTATAACATTATGGAAGAATCAGAAATGAATTTTCATGAAAAAATCGAGTGGTGAATATGACGAATTTCTTTTAACACGATTAATATAAAGATTGCACCATACTTGATTTGTAAAGCGTAAAAATATAAATACCGGACTCCGAAATTCCTTCACTTAAACGACACCAAAAATGCAGGTGCAGTGATGTAGAACTGGATGGGAGATTTCATCTCATCACAACTAGGCCACAATATAGTGGGATTTTTAAAATGTTTATGCTACGAAGTTAAGAAGATAAATGAATACGATTACGCTTTACTAATTATATTTTTGCATACTGGTACTTGCATGGCTATGACGTTATTTGTATTTAAAATCTGTATCTACTCGTATACTACATAATATAAAAAGAGCAACATCATAAAATATGTACATATGGGTATGCAAATTGCAAATCCACAAATGTTTTTCTCGTTAAAAAAAAATCAATAATGTGACATCAACACAAAATAATATATTTTTTTTTCTTTGAGCAAAAAAATTAATAAAAAATCATCCCCGCATAAATTTAATCTCAACTATATTATATTTCCATTTAAAAAAATCTGGAAAATTAATTAAATCCTAGTAATATGTTGCAAACCAATATTTAAACGAGCTATGTTTGAATGATTCTCAGTATTTGCTAACTAGACTACTCGAAACGAAATACATATGGTGAAGCTGCAGGAAAACAATATCTGTTCCAGATTATCTGTTAAATAGATTCTACTCCTTTTTCGGATTTTTGTCATCAGCACCAGCACTCTCACTGCAAGTCAGTTTTTTGTTTGTGGTTAAAATTGGTATCCATATGCTTTGCATACGAGTATTAATTGAACAGTGTTGTGCCCTATTTCTGTTTCATCTACGCTGTGTTCGACAATGTAGGACATGTTGACATTGTGGTGAATATAATGTAAATTGTTGTTTTTGATAGCAACCACCAAAATTCTATAATTGGTGTGTTAATTGGTTCCATTGGCCTCCTGGAGTTTTATTTGTATTTCACATTTAAAAACTCGAACCCAAGTTTCAACTCATTTATATACTCGTATATATATATATATATATATATATATATATATATATATATATATATATATATATATATATATATATATATATATATATATATATATATATATATATATATATATATATATATATATATATATATATATATATATATATATATATATATATATATATATATATATATATATATATATATATATATATATATATATATATATATATATCTTTATATATATATATATATATATATATATATATATATATATATATATATATATATATATATAGTTATATATATATATATATATATATATATATATATATATATATATATATATATATATATATATACTAATATATAGTGTGTCCTTGTCTGAGATGCTAATCCGTTAAGGGGATGTTCCTTAGTTCAGATAATCAAATTCACGTAAATATTCCGCTTAGATAAATATGCCTAGACAAATCCGTGTAAACAGAGACATAACGACAAAACCACGTAGACAAATCCGCGTAGACAAAGACCTATAGATATTAAGACAAGTCGGCATAGACAATTGAGCGAAGGCAAACACATGTCGACAAATATATGTAGACAAATCCACGTAAACAAAGGCATGCAGGCAAACCCGCGTAGACAAAGCCACATAAACAAGACCACGTAGATAAACGCGCGTCGACAAATTCGCGTTGACAAAACTAAGTAGGTAAAGCGTGGACAAAGCGTAGACCAAGACGAGTAGACAAAGACTCGTAGACCAAGACGCGCGGACAAGGTTTCGTAGGCAAAGAGATGAAGACAAATACACGTAGACAAAGTCATGCAGAAAAATCCGTGTAAACAAAGTAGATAAAGACATGTAGACAAAGACACGTATATAAATCCGTGAAGTCAAATCCGTGTAGACAAACTGCGTAGACAAAGTCATGTAATCAAATCCGTGTTAATTCAAGTAGCCAATGACATGAAGCCAAATCGGCGGAGTCAAAGCTGCATAGACAAAGTAGACAAAGCCACATAGGCAAAGTCATGTAGACAAGGACCCATAGACACGTAGACAAATCCGCGAAGGCAAAGACTTGTAGACAAAGCCACGTGTACAAAGATATTTAGACCAGTCCATGCAAACAAAGATATCTACATATGTGTAGACAAAGAATACAAAGCCACCTAGACAAAGACACGTAGATAAACCCATGTCGACAAAAACATGTAGGGAAAGTCGTGTAGACGAATGTATGTATACAAATCTGCGTAAGTAAAGTCGCGTAGACAAATCCGTGTATACAAGTCTGCGTAAAGAAAGACATGTAGAAAATCCGCATAGACAAAGACGCGTGTAGACAAAGGCATATAGACAACGACATGTAGACAAAAGCATATAATATACATGTGACACGTAGACTAATATATGTAGAAAATAGCGCTGTAGACAAAGACGAGTAGGCAAATCTGTGTAAACAAATCTGCCTAGACAAAGACATGTACACAAAACAAGGTAGACAAATATATGTAAACAAATCTTCATAAACAAAGGCATGTAGCAGAATTCCCGTAGGTGAAGACATGTATACAATGCCACATAAACAAAATCGTGTCGACAATTCTGCGCCGATGAAGCCAAGTAGACAAAGCATAGAACAAGACCGTAGACAAATATTCGTAGACAAAGACATGTTGACACAGCCACCAAAACAAAGTCATGTAGATAACCCGTATATACAAAGTCGACAAAGACATGTAGGCAAATCCGAGTAGACAAAGTGGCGTAGTTAAAGATATGTAGGTAAATCCCTGTAGACAAAGTTACGTATACAAATACACGTAGACGAATCCACGAAGACAAATCCATGTTGACATAACCACGTAAAGAAATCCGTAGAACAAAGACGCATTTATAAAAATGCGTAAACAAAGACGCGAAGACAAATACATGTAGGCAAAGCTACATAGACAAAGATGTGTATACAAATCCGTGTATACATAACCACGTAAGCAAATCCGCATAAACAAAGACATCTAGACAAAGCCAGATAGAAAAAAACATGAAGTCAAATCCGTGTAGACAAAAACACGTATATAAAGATGCGTAGGAAAAGACGAGCAGACAAATACATATAGATAAAGACATATAGATAAAAACATGGTGATAAATCTGTGTAGACAAAGTAAATAAGTGAAGTATACTATTGGGTCGTTCGAATAATTTCGTGTTCAGGTTGTTCTAGGATCCTCGTACCGAGAATGGCCCATATTCAACTGTTTTAAAAACAACCATAATATTTTCGTAGAAGTTTAGACTTTGAGTATTAGCGGAGTTGTTTACGCGCCCTTATCTACATGGCTTTGTCTACATGTCTTTGTCTACGTGCTTTTGTTGACACGGATTTGTCATCGCAGATTTGTCTTTGTCTACTCGGCTTTATCTACACGGTTTGGTATACATGTCTTTGTTTACGTGGCTTTATTTACTTTATCTAGACGGATTTGCCTACAAGTATTTTTCTGCGCGGATTTGTTTACAAGGATTTGTCTACCCGAATCTGTCTACATATCTTTATTTACGTGGCTTTATCTAATGTCTTTCTCTACGCGGAATTGTCTAGGTGGCTGTGTCTACACAGCATTTTCTGCATGTATTTGACGCGGGTTTGCCTACATGTTTTTGACAGTGTGGCTTTGCCTACGTAGTTTTCTCTAAGCGGATTTGTCTAAATGTCTAGACAAATCCGCGTAGACAAAATTACGTAGGCAAAGCCAAATAGACGAGGACATGTAGACAAATTGGCGTAGACAAAGCAGCGTAGGCAAAGCCACACAGTCAAAAACATGTAGACAAATAGGCAAAGCCGTGTAGATAAAGACATGTATACAACCCGGGTAGACAAATACATGTAGACTATGCGGTGTAGACCCAGCCGCGTAGACAACTCCGCGTAGAGAAAGACATAAGACAAAGCCACGTGCACAAAGATATGTAGACAAATTTTGGCAGACAAAGTCGTGTAGACAAATCCTTGTTAACAAATCTGCGCAGAAAAAGAGTTGTAGGCAAATCCGTCTAGATAAAATAGATAAAGCCACGTAGATAAAGACATGTATATAAACCGTGTAGATAAAGCCGCGTATGCAAAGACAAATCTGCGATGATAAATCTGTGTAGACAAAAGAACGAAGACAAATACAAGTATACAAAGTCATGTAGATAAAGGCGCGTAAACAACCCTGATCATACATAAAGTCTCAACTTCTACCAGCATATTATGGTTGTTTTAAACAGTTGAATATGGGCCGTTATTGGTATGAGGATCCCTTTACAACCTACTAAAACCTTCTACTCGTAAAGGCTAGAACCAGAACTATCTGAAAATCATAGTGGGATCGATGACCAATATCTAAAATCTCAACTTCCACCAAGATATCATGGTTGTCCTTAAATCGGCTGAATATGGGCCATTCTCGGTAAACAAAGTAGCCAAAGACATTTAGATAAATCCGCGTAGACAAAACTACGTGAGCCAAGCCAAATAAACAAGGACATGTAGACACATTGGCGTAGACAAAGTCTTGCATACAAAACTAAGTAGACAAATACATGTAGACAATTCCCTGTAGACACAGCCTCGTGGATAATTCCGCGTAGACAAAGACATTAGACGAAGCTAAGTAGACAAATCCGGGTAGACAAAGTAGCGTAGACAAATCCGTGTAAACAAACCCGCGCAGAAAAAGACATCTAGACAAATCCGTGTAGATAAAGTAGACAAAGCCACATAGACAAAGACATGTATACGAACCCGTGTAGGTAAAGTCGCGTAAACAAAGGCAAATCTTAGATGACAAATCCGTGTAGACAAAAGCACGTAGACAAAGACATGTTGACAAATCCATGTATACAAAGGCGCGTAGACAAACCCGCTAATACTCAAAGTCTAAACTTCTAACAAAATATTATGTTTGTTCTTAAAAAAGTTGAATATGGGCTGTTCTCGGTATGAGGATCCCTTTCCAACCTACTAAAACCTTCTACTCGTAAAGGCTAGAACCAGAACTATCCGAAAATCATAGTGGGACCGATGACCAATATCTAAAATCTCAATTTCCACCAAGATATTATGGTTGTTCTTAAAGCGGCTGATATGGGTCATTCTCGGTAAACAAAGTAACCAAAGACATGGTGATAAATTTGTGTAGACAAACTAAACAAAGACATTTAGACAAATCCGACAAATTTAGACAAAGACATGTATGCAACCCGTGTAGACAAATACATGTAGACAATGCCGTGTAGACACATCCATGTAGACAATTTCGCGTAGACAAAGACATTAGACAAAGCCACGTAGATAAAGATGTGTAGACAAATACGGGTAGACAAAGTTGCATAGACAAATCCGTGTAAATAAATCCGCGCAAAAAAGGCTTGTAGACAATTTCGTGTAGATAAAGTAGACAAAGCCAGATAGACAAAGACATGTAGAGTAACCCATGTAAATAAAGTCGCGTAAACAAAGACAAATCTTCGTTGACAAATTCGTGTAGACAAAAGCATGTAGACAAAGACATGGCGACAAAGCCATACAAAGGCGCGTGGACAAACCTGCTAATGCACAAAGTCTAAACTTCTACCAAAATATTATGGTTGTTTTTAAAACAGTTGAATATGGGCTGTAATGATGATTTTTACAAACAAGTGTTCCTTTATTGTATATAAATCATGACTCAATATTTCTTGTTCCCTACAGCCCAGATGTATCTATTGATCGGTATGAAACTACATACTTAAGCCGTTTCCAAAAACTGGGAGATTCACAATGATTTTTAGCGAAATGGGAAGTCTTTTAGTTTTTTGCGAACACTTAGTTTGAAAAGTATGTGGCATTAACGGAAAAACGATTAAAACAAAAAGAAAATTGAAGATTAAGTTTCAAACAAAATTTGTTCAGATTATTTTTTAAATTTTTACAGGAGTTTTGATCAACAAAACTTAATTTCACCAAAATTCAGCATCTCTGCAATCTTGGCGGATTGACTATTCGGAATCAAATTCCATACTAAAACTTTTTTTTGCCAGAGTGGGCATCTGTGTACCGGAAGTGACAGCTTCCATCGGAGCTTTTTAATTTTTGCAGTGAAGGTTAGATTTTCAACAAAGTTGAAAAGGAAAACTGGAAAATTGAAAACTATAATGAAACCTGCAATTTGAAACGGATTTGGTCGGGTCATGTGAGAAAATACAGTGAGTTATCAACAATTGGATTAATTGGAAGATTATAAACCGTTTTTTTCTTCTCACTGAAAACTTTCCAATCAACCAGAATGTATATTTGTTTTTAAAGTTAAATTTTAAAATTTCGAAATGGCATTACACTGCGAGTGTACTAAACACTAATTAGAATTTCAGCCGTTTCTTTAGCGCCCTAACTCTCAATCTTTTCCAACTGTTTACGGATGGGAATTATAAATATTCAAAATAACCAAACAAGGTTACGGATCTTTGACTTCCAGAGTACCTTTTCGCACCTCAAAAAATAATTACAAACCTAATTCAGGTACGAGTACATATAGGTACCTCGTTATGATTGCTAATGTGTAATTATACGGATCCCTTAAAATAAATAAAATCTAATACACATTAAGCCTATGTAAAGTGTAATAAATAATCCGTATATCCATTTTGTACTCGTACCCGTACACATTCTCTAACCCTTGCGTGCGTCAAAATAAAATCAATTTCGTTTGTAGACATTTCATAATAAATTGTTATTTAATTACCATGCTTTTGGGTATGTGCTGTTGATGCTGTTTGTTGATTTTAATTAAAATTGATTAATTCGAATACTAAATGGTATTAATGGAAATTGATAGGAAAATTTATTAAACTTTCCTTTTTGTTTCTCTCAAATATGTATAAATTATATATTTTCCAATGTGTGCAGTGTGATGTGGCATATGTTCTAAATTAAGTTAAAATTTACATTTTTTCTATTTCCACTCTTTCATCGAGGAGGGGGATATATGTACAACACACTTGTGGATTCCCATTAATTTTATTTTATTTATTAGGGTGTTAAGAGGTGGAGGTAGCGGTTCAATTTTATCACTATGTCTTGATTGCCAACGGCGACACCCGTTGACATAATTATTACAGAAGAATGTAATTGGTATTTACCGAGATTTCAAATTGTTCTTTAATAATTTTGTGTTCTGTGGAAAGGGAGATAATTAGGTGTTTTAAAAAATTTCCTTCATTTACCACATTGAATATGATACCAAGCAATACATCTACAGACAGTTTCTGAAGAAATCAAAAGATGAAATGAAAAGGCAAGCATTTTAAGTGTCGCTAGGAGCCTTTGTTATCAACAGTTGTTTGTAATTGAAATCGCCTACAAAAATTATTATATTTCTCTATGAAGTTACCACGGTGGCGTAATCCAAAAAAATGTGTATATGTCGGGCACATGGTGGGAGAGAGAACAGTCAACGGCGAATTTTACTGCAACTTATTGGACCGTTTCAACGACGTTTTGAAATAAAAGCGACCGGATTTGGCGAAGAAAAAAGTGCTCTTCCGCATTAAGACAATGCACGAGTGTGTAGTTGCCATGGTCAAAATTCATAAATTACGCTCCGAATTGTTTCCACATCCGCCATATTCTCCAGACTTAGCCCAATGCGACTATTTCCTGTTTCCAAACTTGAAGAAATGGCTCGGCGGGAAGAGATTCGGCTCTAATGAGGAATGCAACAAACGCCTGTTTTGAAGGGTTGGAGAAATCGTGTTATTCGGAAGGGATCGAAAAATTGGAAAAACGTTGGACTAAGTGTATCGAGCTAAAAGACGACTACGTTGAAAAATAATTTTTTTTGCCGAAAATATTATTCCTTTTTTCATTTTTACCAAACTTCTTACTCCGCCCTCGTAAGTTCAAAATATTTGGAGATAAAAGCGAAACGAGGGCACAATTTATGAGAAAAGCTTTGGTATGAAGTTTTTCCCGATTAGTCAATCCATCTGGGCTGTAGAGAGGATACAAACATTAAGTCTGTAGGAATTCACATAGTCACAGACAGATTTTTTAAAATCACTTGATCAACTTCGACGACAAACCGAATCATAAATCTGCAAAAATCTAGAGGTCAATATTTTTAAATTATACTAGACGTTTATTTTACTATGTGATCGACAGTGTTGTGCCGTATTATCACCAATATTAAAAATTACAACTACATACACAGTAAAATTTTTAAACTAAACACAAAGCTGCCCAAACAAACTACTTGGAGCCTTGGTACTTCAATAAAGAATATCATCACCACGCAATCAAATTTTAAAGCACAGTTGCCTGTGAAAAATTCCGAAAATTCCTGGAAAATCTAAGCCGAATAGTCTGCTTAATTTTACCGCAAATATTGTAAATTAATATTTTGATTTGAATTACGGGAGGCAGGAGATTTTTGAAATGCCAGTATTTCTGGTTTTTGAAGATGGTACTTCAAACTTTGATAAGTTCAAAATAAATTTAAACTGTTTAGCTTAGTTCGAGTATTTTTACGAAATTATATGTTTTCGAAAATAATGGTGTAGTGTTGCCAGATAAAATTTGTTTAAAATGAAAAACCAGTAATTGAGATTTACTTGTACTATGATGAATCATGGATAGGATTATGAGTAAATATAACACGAAGCTTTTAGACAGCAAGGATTTTTTATTTGGAGAAGCAACAACAATTTTACCGGTTTTATTCTGATGTTTTAAAAAAAATCTTAAGACCTCTCCACACCATGTTTTTTCTTCATATTATTTGCTGTATAATAGTTCTTCTGATTAAATGATAATTTTTCTGATTTGAGTCATGAGTTTTGGACATAAAGTTCAAAACACTTTACAAACTTTAAGATTTTATTCGATAGCACATCTAAATATATCAAGATTTCTGATTAGACATGGATATTCTGATAAAAAATATGGAAGCGGAGGGGCTCTTATAGAAATTCGTTTCATTGTTATACTATTTGCTATTACTAATTTCGTTACCTATAAAAGTTGCCGTGGAGCTCAAATAATTCTAGATCTGGTGCTAAAAACTTTGAAGAATTGATTAGTCCAGTAGTCCTTCCGTATGATTTACAATAAAAATATTCGAAAATTATCTATTAAATCTGAAAATGTAATAAATTTATAAAAAATCATTTTGCTCGAATTTTTATTGTATTTGCTAAAGGATCTGTTATTCGCCCTTCCCGCGCGATACATTTTCCTTAAGTTTTCGTTAATTTATTTTTTCGCAAATAAAGTTACTCGCATTCGCAATTCGCGGCTAGAAGTTACCGGTGTGAAGTTTTTAACGAAAAGTGTAGCTACTCAAATTAATGAAAAGTGTAGCTACACAAATTAGAGAAAAGTGTAACTACTAAAAAGTGTAGCAGTTATAAGTGTAAATAGTGAACCTTTACTAAAAAAAATCGTCAAAAATTACCCTAACTTTTAGACTAGAATTATTATGATAAAATTTGATCCCGGTATTTGCATGCAATATACAATTTTGACGATTTTTTTTGTAAAGGTGCGCTATTTACACTTTTAACTGCTGCACTTTTTAGAAGTTAATGTTTTCGTTAATTTGTGTAGCTACACTTTTCATTAATTTGTGTAGCCACACTTTTCGTTAAATATTTCACACCGGTCTAGAAGTTCTAAAAGTTTAAAACTAAAATAAACTCGAATTCAATACTTATTGGTCTTTTAGCACAAAGTGACTACAGGTGTGAAGTTTTCACCATTTATCAAAAGTCTAGCTACACAAATTAACAAAAAACAAAAATGTAGATACACAATTTAACAAAAAGTGTAGAATTACATAAACAAATTATGGCAGGGTTGAATTTGTTATTTATCCTACTAAATCAAATCTAATCTAATCCACGGCATATCACTGGGACCTTCGGGGAATTTTTTTTGTTTCGTGTAAATGGAAATAATAATGTCAAAAGTGTAAAATGTGTCTTATAGATGTGTAAGGGCTATTACACTTAATTCTGGAAATGGCAGCACAAATCTGAGTATACTGGCATTTCGTGGATAATTTCGAGAATTTTTAGTGATAAACGGCACTTCGACCTTCGGGAATTTTTTTTTGGTTAGTGTAAATGGAAGTAATAATGTAAAAAAAAAGTGAGTGATCTAATCACACGCCTGAAGTAAAACTTCTTTAGCTCCATCTATATATATATATATATATATATATATATATATATATATATATATATATATATATATATATATATATATATATATATATATATATATATATATATATATATATATATATATATATATATATATATATATATATAGATATATAGATATATATATATATATATATATATATATATATATATATATATATATATATATATATATATATATATGTATATATATATATATATATAATTTTTATAATATTATTAACTTTGTTATTGGGCGAAATGTAAGCAACTTCCATTATGATGTTTGCTCCAACGTCCAAAACACAGTGAGCAGCACATATATCACCAATTGATGATTGACCAATATCGATTTCTCGAATATGTCGTAATAAAATGTCCATTTTCGAAGTTACTATATTCGAGACATCATTTGATTTCTGATAAATTGCCACTCCTGCTGATCTAACATTTTTACGCTTAAATTTCGCAATACAATCAAAATTCGGGATGTCAACATTTTCATCGTCATTTGACCAGGTTTCTGTTAGAAACAAAATATTGCTTGAATCAATTACGGGATCGCTCAAGTCCGACGCGTGTTTTCTGAGGCTTTGGCAATTGAAAGAAATCATGGAAAACTTTTTTCCGTCATTCATGAAATCAAGAATCGTTCTTCCTATTGTTGACAATGTATTCAACGAAAATCGGCGAAATTCATCTTGTAAAGATATGATTGATGTATCATTTTTAAGACCCTGATAAAATCTATTATCATTGTGTTTTGGCACTATGTACGGTCCTTCAATACTGGTAACTCGTGATAGAGCAACATATAGTAATTGTAGAGAATGAGTCCTTTGATATTCATAAACAACTTCATTGAATGTTCCACCTTGGGATTTATGAATTGTCATGGCACATCTTGATACTAAAGGAAAATGATTTCGTTTTGCGTTTATTGTTATGATATTATTCATGGCAATGTTAGATCGTTCGCCTCGCTCGATTACATTTTTCGTAACGCATTCACCAGCTTACTCCCCAAGTCAAGCGTGCCTAAAGAAGTTTTACTTCAAAAAAATGTAAACCGGGTCTTGTGGATATTTAATGGCCATTAACACTTAATTCTAGAAAATACAGCACAAATTTGAATATATTGGCATTTCCAGGACACTTTCGAGAATTTTTAGTGATAAGCGGCATAACACTGCGGCCTTCGAAATTTTTTTTGGTTAGTGTAAATGGAAGTAATAATGTAAAAAGTGTAAACCGGGCCTCGTGTATGTTTAAGTTCTATTAACACTTAACTCTAGAAATGGCAACACAAATTTGAATATAATGGCATTTCGGGGACACTTTCTAGAATTTTTAGTGATTAGTGGCATATCACTGCGAGCTTCGGGTTTTTTTTTGTTTACTGTAAATGGAAATAATAATGTACAAAATGAAAACCGGGTCTTGTAGATGTTTAAGGGCCATTGACACTTAATTCTAGAGCGGGCCGCACAAATTTGAGTACATCGGCATTTCAAGGACACTTTCAAGAATTTTAATTGATAAGCGGCATATCACTGCGACTTTCAAGGAATTGTTTTTGTTTAGGTAAATGGAAATAATAATGAAAAAAGTGTAAACCGGGTCTTGTGGATGTGTAAGGGCAACACTTTAATATTAACTTTAATAATTAACACTTAATTCTAGAGATGACACCAAAAATTTGAGTATATTTGCATTTCAAAGTTAGTATACTCAGTTTTGTGATGCCATCTCTAGAATTAAGTTTTAATGGCCCTTACACATCTTCAAGACACTTTACACATTATTAGTTCCATTTTCACTAAACAAAAAAAATTCCCCGAAAGTCGCAGTGATTTGCCGTGAATTATATTAGATTAGATTTAGTACGATAAATAACAAATTCAAGAACACCCTAGGGGAATTTAAAAGTCAATTATAATGTTTAATAAGCTTCATTGGCGTTACATGGTCCTGTCTAATATTTGACAATAATAAAATATTATTTAACCAAATCAATGCAACGATTATCAGGGCAACCGAAAATTGTCTAAATTTAATCTTATTAGCTAGGGTGTTTTTTTAGGAGGTTTGTTTTTCCGATAGATGTCGTTTTATTTTATGACAGTTGTTTTGACAGCTCAAAGTGGCATTTCTACTCAGTATTGTTTGGCAAATCATTATGAATAGGTTAACTCCAGAACAACGTTTTCAAATCGTGGAAATTTATTTTCAAAATCAGTGTTCAATTAAAAATGTTTATAGAGCACTTCGTGAATTTTATGGTGCACATAATCGTCCGTCAGAGACCACCATAAAGAACGTAATTACCAAATTTCGGTCTACATTCACTCTTTTGGATGCCAAGCCACCGACAAGAATGAGAAGAGTTCGTACAGAAGAAAATATTGCTGTCGTTGAGGCCAGTGTCGAAGAAAACGACAATTTATCGATTCGTCGTCGTGCTCAGCAAATTGGACTTTGTCCATCGACTTTATGGAAAATTTTACGTAAAGATTTGGGTTTGGTGCCATACAAAATTCAATTGGTGCAAGAATTAAAGCCACACGACCATCGTTTGCGCCGTGAATTCAGTGATTGGTCGTTAAATCAATTGAACGAAGATCCATTTTTTTACCGTAAAATTCTCTTCAGTGATGAGGCGCATTTTTGGTTAAATGGATACGTCAACAAACAAAATTGTCGCATTTGGAGCAAAGATAATCCACACGCCGTTCTAGAATTACCAATGCATCCTGATAAATGTACTGTTTGGTGCGGTCTATGGGCTGGTGGGATCATCGGTCCATATTTCTTTAAAAATGAGGAAGGACGACGCGTTACCGTGAATGGAAATCGATACAGAACCATGTTAAATGAGTTTTTGTTGTCAAATCTTGAAGATATGGATATGAATGAAATGTGGTTTCAACAAGATGGTGCCACTTGCCATACAGCACGTGAAACAATCGACTTATTGAAAGAAACTTTCAACGACAACATTATTTCGAGAAATGGTCCGGTGAATTGGCCTCCGCGTTCGTGCGATTTGACGCCACTCGATTACTTTTTGTGGGGATACGTGAAGTCATTGGTTTATGTGGATAAACCTCAATCGATTGACGCTTTGGAAACCAATATTCAACGTGTCATTGCTGACATACGCCCTCAAATGCTTGAAAAAGTGCTGGAAAATTGGACCTCCAGAATGACATTTGTGAAAAATAGTCGTGGTAGCCATATGCCAGAAATTGTGTTTAAATGTTAAATGCCAAAAAATTATCTACCAAATAAAAAAAAATTTTGGTCATTTCATAATTTTATATGTGTTTTATTCAAAAAAAAAATCGGCAACCTCTTAAAAAAACACCCTTTACATACATTATCTTACATATTCGCTAACCCTAAAAAAGTGTCGTCGGGCAACCGTATATAATAGTGATATCTGAAAAGTGGTAAAAATAAGTTTCTCTAGTAAGAGCATCAAGTTACCCACTTGTCCATTTATGTACTACTGTGGGCAAAAAGTAGTAAGACTTTTTTATTTAAATTTCGCGCGGGAAACCATTTGTCGAAATATTTTTTTTCTATGTTGGTATGACTGTCAGTGACATCTGTGCCAAATGTCACATCAAAATAATCATTAGTGTTTAGTATACGCTTGTCTTTCTGAAGTACAAAAAGTGCATTCGGCGATTTTTACAATGAGTGAAATTATTCAACAAAGAAGTTCCGTTAATTTTTGTGTGCGGAATCAATTTTGTGGTGCCGAAACGATCAGAATGTTGTAAAAGGTTTTCGGTGATAATTGTATGTCGCGAGCAAGTGTTTTTGATTGGTACAAATTGTTCAAAGAGGGTCGAGAACGTGTTAACGACAAACCACGTCTTGGACGGCCATCAACATCAACTGATGATCAACACGTTAATAAAATCATGGAATTGGTACTCGAGAATCGACAATTAACAGTCAGAGACCTTACTGGCATCGTTGAAATTTCGGAAGGAGCAGTGAAAAGCTGTTTGAAAGATCATTTGGGCCTAAGAAGAGTGAAAGCACGATTGGTTCCAAAATCACTCAATTTTTTGGAAAAACAACGTCGCGTTGACGTCTGTGAAACAATGCTTTCCGACTACCAGGATGTCACGAAACGTCTTATAACTGGTGATGAGTCTTGGATGCTTACGACCAGAAAACAGACGATCAATCGGCCGAATATCGTGTCAAAGGTGAGCCGAAGTCGAAGAAACCACGTCAAATCAAGACAAAAATCAAGTTGATGTTGACAGTTTTCCTCGGTTATCGAGGTGTGATGCACTCCGAATTCCTTCCGACCAGCCTAACTGTCAACAAGGAATACTATGTTAGTGTTATGCGTCGTTTGCGCGAAGCTATTCGTAAAAAGAGACAGGAATTATGGGTCGACAACTCTTGGTTTTTGCACCACGATAATGCACCTTCTCGTGCTGCATTGGTTCTACGTGATTTTTTCGCCAAAAATTCCGCCCATATCGTTCCGCAACTACCGTATTCACCAGATTTAGCTCCATGTGACTTCTGGCTGTTCAGCAAACTCAAACGACCGCTCCGGGGAAACCGTTTTGAGTCAATTGAAGACCTTAAACGTTAATCGCTACGCGCATTGGAGGCTATCCCGGAAATTGACGTTAACAACTGTTTCGAAGATTGGAAGAAACATTGGTACAAATGTATTGAGGCCGGGGGGATTACTATGGGGGAGAACGAAATAGATTTGGATAAATAAATAAAAAATTATATATATAAGAAAATTATGAACAAAGTCTTATTATTTTGTTGCCCACAGTATTATGTATACGAGTAATATGTGTCACTAGAGTTTTGTTAATGAAAAAAGATATGGCATATAAAGATATAACATATAAATATTGTAGGGGCAATCCGCTTCCGTACATAAATTTACGATTGATGTAAGCGGCCTTGCGAGTCTTCCCTGATAATTATGATTGCGACTTCAAATTGAAACAAAACAAATATGTATTTTGTTTTTATCAACTTTGATTTAAAAGCACACTTTATTAATTTTTATGCTTTTTAATTTAATTTATTTTATTATACAAGTTGGTTTGTAATTGAAGCGCACCGAATGACTGACTGTACAATTTTTTTTTTTTTTTTTTTGATACATTTAGGTGCGAGCAAAAAATGGTAAGTTAATATATTGAAATATTTTAGTACATAAATTTATCTTATTTTTAGTTTTAGTTTGCTGGTAGGTTTTGTTTAATGTGTTGCAGGGTGAGACACAGTAGGATGCAGGTAAGTATTTTATTTAATACAGAATACCAAACATACCGCCGCCCTTGAACCACCAGGTTCAAAGATTACTTATTGATGTGTGCTTCGTTGGTGGGTGTTTGTGCAGTCGGCTGTACATTGGAGTTATCGTCTGGCGCAATTGGCAACACGCATAATTTAATGATGGGTCGAGTGAGTTCTCCGGATGATGTCTTTATAGTGACAACTCTTACAAGCCCGTCAGGTCCAGGATGTGTCTTTATTACCCTTCCCATCAACCACTGTTTCACAGGCGTATTGTGGTCTTTAACGATAACTATGTCATCCATCTTTACAGGTGCTTGGTTTTCTCTCCATTTCGATCGCGGTTGCAATGTGGTGAGGTATTCCATTGCCCATCGTCGCCAAAAATGTTGCGTTAGATGCTGTACTATTTGCCACCTTGTTAAGTAGCTTGGATTTACGCTCGTAATATCTGGCTCCGGAATTTTGATAGATGCATGTCCGATTAGGAAATGCGATGGCGTGAGTGCATCTACATCGTTACCATTGATAGAGCATAACGGCCGCGAATTGAGTATGCTTTCGACTTCGGCGAGCAAGGTACTCATCTCTTCTTGTGTTAGTATGGTGCTGCCAATCACACGACGCAGATGGTATTTTGCTGACTTTACACCAGCCTCCCAGATACCGCCAAAGTGTGGTGTTGCGGGAGGGATAAAGTGCCACGATATACATTGCCTGGAAGAGTAAGTGGATATAATTTTGGAATTTTTAATTATTTTGTGAAAGTCGTCCCTCAATTTGCGATCGGCGCCTACAAAATTTGTGCCGTTGTCGCTAACTATCTCCTGACACACGCCCCTTCTGGATACAAATCTTTTAAGCGCGCCCAAAAAAGCCTCGCTGCTGAGATCCCCAACCAATTCAAGATGTATGGCCTTGGTACTCAAGCATATAAAAAGACAGACATACGATTTGTATGACTTTTGTCCTCGACCTTTCCTCATATGGATTAATATTGGCCCAGCGTAGTCGACCCCAACTTTTAAGAATGGCCGAATTAATTCCACACGCGCTCTCGGTAAGTTTCCCATTAGCTGAGTTTTGGTGAGTGCTTTAAATTTGGTACACACGACGCACTGATTGATGACTTGTCGCACTAAATTACGACATCGTTGAATCCAAAATTCCTGTCTCGAGATGGCTAAGGTAAGTGATGGGCCAGAATGCTTGCTGTCCATATGCACCGTTTGGATAACCAACTTACTCAATTTCGATTTATGATGCAACACTATCGGGTGTTGTGTGGAGTATGGTATGTTGGCGTTCTCTAGCCGCCCGCCAACGCGCAGGAGTCCATACTCATCAAGGAATGGGTTCAATGACTTTATGCTGCTCGTGTTATGGATTTCCTGGCCAGCATGTAACTGTTGAATTTCCTTTCCATAAAACTTTGATTGGTCACATTCACAAATTTTGAATAGGCTATCGAAGATTTCTTCTCGTGTCAAGTTGCTTGTCTTTGGTGTGTTTTGTTTCTTTAAGATGGTTATAAAGCGGAGTATGTATGCCATGATGGTTTTAAGCTTGGTCAACGTTGAATATCTGGAGATTAGATGATCGAACCATTGAGTTTGAGCATTGTCGACCAAGATAGTGAATGTGAACGCTTTTTGGTTTTCCTCTTCGCTGGTGTCGTAATTATTTTGCTGGAGGGGCCAATGTTCCTTGCTTTGATGGAGCCACACGGGTCCCCGCCACCACAGATCATGATGAGCGAGTTCTTCTGGTGATAATCCCCTGGAGGCGCAATCTGCCGGGTTGTCGGATGACGATACGTGATACCAATGCTTTCGAGGCAATGTGGATATAATTTCGGCGGTTCGATTACCCACGAAAGTGCTCCAGCGCTTGGGGTGGCTGGAGAGCCAATCCAATACAATTCGTGAGTCTGTCCAAGCATAAACTTGGTTTAATTTAGTTTGCGTTTCGTTTTTGACCAAATTAATTAACTTTGCCAGCATGACCGCCGCACACAGTTCGAGTCTAGGGAGGCTGACTTGTTTAATCGGGGAAACTTTTGTTTTGGCAGTGATGAGATGAACGTAGATCTTTCCTTCAACGGTCAGCACTCGTTGATATACGACTGCTCCATATGCGCTTTGGCTAGCGTCTGCAAACCCATGTAGATCTATAATAGTTTGTTTGCTTGTCTGCACGTAACGAGGTATGGAGATTGAATAAACGTTTTCCAATTGGTTTCGAATTTGCTGCCATTTGTTGGAAGCATTATTTGGGAGAGGCTCGTCCCAGTCTAAGTTGAGTGCCCACAGCTTTTGCACAAAGATTTTGATGACGATTACAACAGGAGCCAGCCATCCCAAAGGATCGAATAATCGACTGGCTTCCGAAACGACGACACGCTTGGTGAATGAGGTGTTACTGTCCAGATTCGAGGTAAATGTAAATTGATCGGTTTCCGGATTCCAATTAAGACCCAATATTTTAATTGATGGTGGATCATCTGGGTGGCTATCACTAATCAGCTTCATGTCATTCTGGGATTCATCCTTTTCGTTGCGACAGATGGATGATGAATTTGACATCCACTTCCGGAGTTTGAAGCCATGTCGTAACAGCAAGTCGTTGATATCCTCTTTCAATTGTAGAGTTTCGCGTATAGTATCGGCCCCTGTCATCAGATCATCGACGTATATGTCGTGGCGAATTGCGTTAGTTGCGTGTGAATTAGAGCGTACATAATTGTCGGCAATTTCCTTTAGCACCCTCGTTGCCAGGAACGATGATGAAGCTAGTCCGTAGGTGACGGTTGTCAGACGGAAGTGGCGAATTGTTTGGGATGGATGATCGCGCCATACTATTTTTTGGTAGCAAGTATCGTGTGAGTCGATTTTTACCTGGCGATACATTTTCTCGATATCAGCAGATACAACAAATTTATGTTCTCGAAATCTGAGAATTATCGAATAAAGTGTTCTTTGTACGGTCGGACCAATTGCGAGACAATCGTTTAGAGATGTTCCTGTTGTCGTCTTCGATGAACCATCGAAGACAACTCTCAGTTTTGTCGTGGTACTAGAATGTTTCAGCACTCCGTGATGAGGTAAGTAATATCCGATATTAGCCTGCTCAGGTTGCTGAATTTCTACCATGTGGCCTAACGACATATACTCCTGCATGAACTCTTGGTACTGTGCCTGAAACTCGGGATCTCGGGTGAAACGTCGCTCCATAGCTCTCAATCTTTGTACCGCATTTTGTAAAGATTTGCCCAGACATTCTGTGGTTTTTTTAAAGGGCAACTTTACCGTGAATCGCCCGTCGCTATCTATTTTCGCATGGGAGATGAAGTGGTTCTCGCACAGCGTCTCTTCTGGAGACAAAATGGGTCCAATGTTAGGAACTGATTCTATTTCCCAGAACCTACGCAACGTTTTATCCAAGTCCACGTCCGTTTGTATGGCGAACATAGAAATCATATTTTCGGTTTTTCTCGCCCAACTTCCGGAGACAATCCAACCCAGTATTGTTTTCTGCAATATGATGTCACTATCTCGAATTTTCATTTGTTCAGGCTCCAGCAAACCGAAGAAATAATCAGCACCAATCAAGACATCTATACGGGATGATTTGTGAAATTGCGGGTCAGCCAATTGACTTCTCGGCCAAGAATCTATTGAAAAGCCTTTGAATGATTGATGGGGTAGGTTGGAAGTGATTTTTGGCAGGATTAATGCTTCCATCGGCATTTCTGGATGAGAGTTTGGTCGAACAATAATTACCACCTTTCCCTTCGTAGAGCCGACGCTAGAACTGCCTAGTCCTGTTATGGATAATCTTGCGTTCGTTTTCTTTAATCCTAGGCGCTGCACACATGATTCCGAAATGAAGGTGGATTGGGATCCCGAATCCAATAAAGCACGGCAGACTATGGGGCGCGAATTGCAATCCATAATTTTGATCATAGCTGTCGGTAATATAGTACACTTGGATGAATTTTGCGAGCAAAGGGATGTGGTTAGCTCGGTCGACACTGACGGTTGCTGAGCTGACGGCTGCTGAGAGTCATTTGTCGGGTCTTCTTGCATGTGGAGTAGAGTATGATGCCTTTTGCGACAAATCTGGCAGCGACCTTTCGATGAGCAATCCTTTATTAAGTGTTTACGGCTAAGGCAGTTGAAACACCTGTTCTTTGATATGACCCAGTCCTTTCGTAGTGCAACATCCATCTCATTAAATTGTTTACATGATGATAAATAGTGACCGCTTTCACCGCACAGTGCACAATCATAGATAACCTTTTCTGTACTAACATGGCTCTTAACATTGCCTTGTGGAATGGATTTTTTGAGCGACATGTTTATTGTTTCTAAAGCGTCGATTCGTCTCGATAAGAATTCCAAAAAATGTGAAAATTGTGGATTTTCCATGTCGGCTACGTATTCTGCCCATAATACTTTGGACTTATCATCCAGCTTCTGTACTAATAGAAAGATCAGCCAATGATCCCGAGCCTCGGCGCTTTCTCCCAATGCCTTCAAGCCACGGATAACCTCGTCGGAAGTATCCATGAGGTGCTTAACATTTTTTGAGTTGGCTGTCGTAATTGCTGGCTGTTCGATGAAAGTACGCAAAAATACATTAATTATGTGCCGCTTGCGATCGTATCGTGATTTAAGTTTGTTTAGGGCGCCGATGTAATTGCTTTCGGTTATGCTGATGTGCCTCAGTAGGAGTGCGGCTTCACCGCGTAAAAGCCCGATCAAGTATTGGAATTTCTGTACCGGGCTTAACGTGGTAGACTCGTGTATCGTAGAACAAAACATGTCGTAAAACGATTGCCATTCTTTATAATCGCCCGAAAATGGGGGTATGTTGAGTTTTGGCAGTTTGACTTCGTGATGATGACCCGAATTGGTCATGTTGAATGATACATCTGGCGATCTATTGCCCGCTGCTATAGACTTGTCTCTTATTCGTGTATTAAGACCCGTCACGGCTATATAATAATTTTCTTCATAGACGAGGTCTGATTCTTCTTGAGGATCAAGGTCAAAAATTTTATTTTCAATGATCGTAAATTCAGACATTAATTGCTCAACGCGAGCGAGACGGGTTTTGTACTCCTCAATTGGAGTTTCATCGTGTGAAGTTTTAATGAAATTTATGATATTCGTAAGACGGCCCTTATTAGACGAGCGTTGTTTTTTGAGAGCCGCTATATCCCCCATTGCACTTAAAAATAGATGCCGGTCTCTGCCCACACAACTGGATATTCCTGTTGGAGATGACGAATTCAAAATGGCTGAACGCCGTATGGTTTGCACGCGTGGATGATGCAACTGGATGATTACTTGAACAAATAACTGGTTTTGGTTTCGCACCCGTGGTTGATGCGGCTTGATTTGTCAGGCGTCTCAAAATGGCTACCCGTATATTTGGCACACGTGGGTGGTGCAACTCGATGATAATATTTAGTTTCGACGACAATACACTTTCACTTTAACTAAGCATGCACTTGATATCAATAGATATAATTTTCCTTCGAATACGTGCGCGTTGATGAAAAACACTTGATATCGATTTTAATTTGCATCCGTGGGTGATGCGGCTTGATTTATTAAGCGTCTCAAAAATGGCTACCCGTATATGTAACACACGTGAACACTGGAACTCGATGATAATAATGTTTTCGAAAGAAATGCGAACGCACTGAACACACGCGGTATGATAATTTTTACTCGAAATAATACGAGCACACTGGAGACGTGGATAGCTTCGATAATTTGCTCTTGTATGGAGCACTGCTGATTCCTATCCGGCTCGAAGGACCATATGTAGGGGCAATCCGCTTCCGTACATAAATTTACGATTGATGTAAGCGGCCTTGCGAGTCTTCCCTGATAATTATGATTGCGACTTCAAATTGAAACAAAACAAATATGTATTTTGTTTTTATCAACTTTGATTTAAAAGCACACTTTATTAATTTTTATGCTTTTTAATTTAATTTATTTTATTATACAAGTTGGTTTGTAATTGAAGCGCACCGAATGACTGACTGTACAATTTTTTTTTTTTTTTTTTTGATACATTTAGGTGCGAGCAAAAAATGGTAAGTTAATATATTGAAATATTTTAGTACATAAATTTATCTTATTTTTAGTTTTAGTTTGCTGGTAGGTTTTGTTTAATGTGTTGCAGGGTGAGACACAGTAGGATGCAGGTAAGTATTTTATTTAATACAGAATACCAAACAAATATTGAATTATAACTTTCACAATATTTGAAATTCGCGTTTTGAACTGTAAACTTGTTAGATGATAACCTAAAGTGCAATAATCTACATCATATCTACGAATATTCTACATACGAAATGTCGACATTGTCCATGCCAAAATGAATTGTCTACACTATTTTCATGACCAACATGTCGACAGCTTTAAATTACGCGTATAGACGCACAAAATTCGCACCACAAAGTACCATTGGCCAAGATAATTAATAATCCAATCATGTTTGGAGACTTACTTATTAAAATAAGTAATCTAAGTAATTTACTTACATTTGAATAAGTCAGCTTTTACAATTAATGATTGATTTTAATAACAAATGTAGTTTTAAAAATTAAATGTTTTGAGATGATTTTTGCAACCGCCTTAACGGGTAAAATTATCAGAAAAGCTGCGAGGCAAACATCGTAGTAATGATCCAATTTCATTTCAAGTACATCGCTAAGTTTAATGTATTTTGCTTGGGTCATTTTACACATCTAAGATAGGAAAGTAAGCGAAGTGAATGTAATGAATAATTAATGTTAATTAAAATTAAAATTCATTAAAATTAAAATTAAAAAAGTTATTTTCTCCTCTTAACTATTTATTCGCCTCTTGTATTGTATATGTGTAGTAGTTTTTCGTCAGAATAAAATATTTTCCATCGACTTTTTTCTGTTTTCCAGCGCACTTGTTCTCGTCTATTTAATAAAAGTACATTTTATTTAATTGAAAACAGAATTAAAATACAAAATGAAAAAGTTCTAATTAAAAAGTATTTTTCCATTTTCGTTTTAACTTATATATTCTTTCACAAAGCCATAAAACGAAAAACAAATCTAGAACTGAGACAAATTTAACAAAGGGAAAAAAAACTCGAAACCTGTATAAAAAATGGAAAATCACCTATTCATTAAACGGAAATTTTTTCGCTCTATACAGACATACATAGCGGTTGATAAAGCGATGTAATTATCGTTTACAGAGTGAATGAATTATATTTAAAAAAAAAATTACAAAACAAAATAATTTGGTATGCAAATGCGCTTTAAAAAACTTTTGTGTGCGGTAGATTTTGTATACGCGCATAGTAATACACAATTCCAGGTACTTCAAAGTTGATTTCGGTATAAATCCCGCAAGCTTAAAATATAAATCTGAAACAATTTTATTTTTTGCGGCTTTGGTTTTATCGTCAAAATTGTCAATTAAAGCTTAATTCTTCAATTTTATGTAAGCATATATTTCTAAAGAATGAGGATTCGTAAGCAACAACATAATACTAATTTATATATAGGACCGAAACATAAAAGAGCTTTAATACCAACAAAAAAAAAGTTAATTAAAATTCTAACACGTTTAAGGGTTTTTTTTATAATCAAAATCAAAATTAATAATTCAAAAATAATCTTTTTTTTTTCTTATTGTCTTCTTACGTATGGTTTGTATGGAAAAAAGCTCAACACCCAAATATATATATAACTTGAAGTAATTAAGAAAGAACAAAAAAAAATATATATAAATGAAAATGGAAAAATTTTCTTGTATTTAACTTTTTCTATTAACCAAATAGAATTAAGATTTCGTATTTTTCGTTCGTTTTCATTTTACGATTTTTATTTTAATCAAACATGAAATTTATTATACAGAAAAAATAAAATGCCAAGAAAAAAGCAAAGCAAATTTTCTTCAGGCAATTTTCTTAAACAAAAAAAAAAAAAAATACAGAACACGAAACTTTTTTTTCGGTGTTGTCTCACAGGTACTTCCGAAATTATCGCCAATCTAAGTATCTCCAATTTATCTTGATAACACCGCGATCTAAGTGCCGCGACAATTTTTCTTGCTACCGAGAAAGTACTCGTACATGTAATCATAACTTGCTTTATACTTTGAATTAATATTATTTTTCTCACTTCGTATTGATTATTACTTTTTTTAGGATTTCGGCTATATACACAATTATGTTTCAATTAAAAACAATTTTGCGATTATTATGATTACATTCTTTAGAAATATAATGTACCTTCAGGTGTAACATTAAATCGAACTGATGATATAAAATATATGTATTATGATTTTTCATTTAAAGCTTAGCATTTTTATAAAAGAACAGTTTAGTTTGCAGATCCCAAGTAACAAACGAGGCTCTAAATATAAAAATTAAATATTGCCGTAGGAGCGCTACTGAAGCTTATTTAGCACTAATATCGAGCTACTTTGGCGCATTTTAAGACATGAAATGGTAGATTCTTCAGGGCTATAGTGTTATGTTGTAAATTTATGACTCCTGCTCAATTCTTTATAAAAGTGAGAATATTTATTGAAATGCTTTAAAAATGAATATCGAGTTAGTACGGTGACAAAAAATGCATGTTCTTGATCGGGGTTGATTTTAAAATCAATTCAAATTAAATTTTTTGCATTAGAAATTAATTCTCGAAATTGTAGGGGTGTAACAGTGTAAGGGAATTCTATCTAAATAAAATCGATGAATTTGTGTGTCCGTCACGCCAGCCGGAACCATATCAGGCCGAACCAAACAAATATGGCACAAGTATCACGATGCATTGATCATCATTGTGCACTATATGCTTTTTCAGCCGGAACCTTATAATTCTAGACAGAACCCGATAAAGCCATCTAGAACCATATAATAGCCAAATTAACTATGGCAATTCAGCTGGAACCATATCCTCTACATCCAAACTAACTATGGTAGAAGTAGCACGATGAATTTTGCATCATTGTGCACTGTGCATTTTTTCATTTGGAACCTTATAATTCAAGCCAGAACCTGATAAATCCACAAGAACCATATAACAGCCAAATTAACTATGACATAAGTAGCGCAATGCATTGTGCATCATTGTGTACTATATAATTTTTGAGCCGGAACCTTATAAATCTAGAAACAAACGGTTTTTCGGAAAAAAACCTTACCAATTCAGCCGGAATCATATTCCCTACAGCCAAAATATTTATGGCACAAGTAGCACGATGCATTGTGCGTCATTGTGCACTATGCACTTTTTCATCGGAAACCTTATAGTTCTAGTCAGAACCTGATAAAACCATCATGAACCATATAACTTCCAAACTAACTATGGTACAAGTAGCACAATGCAATTTGCATCATTGTGAACTATATAATTTTTCAGTCAGAACCTTATAAATCCAGAAACATAAGGTTTTTCAGATAAAAACCTTACAAATTAAGCCGGAATCATATCCTCTACAGCCAAACTAACTATGGCTCAAGTGCATGATGTATTGTGTATCATTGTGCACTTTGCACTATTTCAGATGGAACCTTATAATTCCAGGCAAAACCTGATAAACTCATCTAGAACCATATAACAGCCAAATTAACTATGGCACTACTAGCACAATGATAATAAGTGTTTATAATTCAAGCCAGAGCCTGATAAAGCCACCTAGAACCATATAACAGCCAAATTAAATATGGCATAAGTAGCACAATGCATTGTGCATCATTGTGTACTATATACGTTTTCAGACGGAACCTTATAAATTCAGGAACATACGGTTTTTCAGAAAAAACCTGACAAATTAAGCCGGTACCATACTTTTTACAGCCAAACTGACTATGACACAAGTAGCACGATGTATTGTGCATCATCGTGCACTATGCACTTTTTCAGCCGGAATCTTATAATTAAAGACAGAACCTGATAATACCATCTAAAACCATATAATATCCAAACTAACTGTCGCACCAGTAGCACAATGCATTGTGCATCATTGTGTACTATATACGTTTTCAGACGGAACCTTATAAATCCAGGAACATACGGTTTTTCAGAAAAAACCTGACAAATTAAGCCGGTACCATACTTTTTACAGCCAAACTGACTATGACACAAGTAGCACGATGTATTGTGCATCATCGTGCACTATGCATTTTTTCAGCTGTAACCTTAGAATTCCAGTCAGAACCTGATAAAGCCATCTAGAACCATATAACATCCAAATTAACTAAGGCACAAGTAGCACGATGCATTGTGCATTATTGTGCACTATGCACTTTTTCAGTCGGAACCTTAAAATTCCTGCCAGAACCCGATATAGCCACCGAGGAGCATATAACAGGAAAATTAACTATGGCACAAGTAGCACAATGTATTGTGCATCATTGTGTACTATATAATTTTTCATCTGGAACCTTATAAACTCAGAAACATATGGTTTTTCGGAAAAAAAACCTTACAAATTTTATCGAGAACCATACCCTCTACAGGCAAACTAACTATGGCACGAGTAGCACGATGCATTGTGAATCATTGTGCACTATGCACTTTTTCAGCCGGAACCTTATAATTCATGCCAGAACCCGATAAAGCCATTTAGAACCATATAATATCCGAACTAACTATGAAACAATTAGCACAATGCATTGTGCATCATTGTGTACTATAAAATTTTTCAGCCGGAACCTTATAAATCCAGAAACACACGGCTTTTCAGAAAAACCCCTTACAAATTCATCTAAATTCATAACCTCTACAGCCAAACTAACTATGGCACAGGTAGTATTATGTACGATTAAGTCAGAACCTGATAAAGCTATCTAGAACCATATAACATCCAAATTAACTATGGCACAAGTAGCACAATGCATTGTGCATCGTTGTGTACTATATAATTTTTCAGCCGGAACCTTATAAACCCAGAAACATACGGTTTTTCGGGGATAAATCTTACTAATTCAGCCGGAACCATACCCTCTACAGCCAAACTTACTATGGCACAAGTAGCATTGTGCATCATTGTGCACTTTATGATTTTGTAGCCAAACCATGTAACCAGCGTTTGTATTATGGTTGCAGTGCAATTTGGACGATACTGCAACATATGAGGTTTCCGGAACGATCAAAACGTTATGCACTACAATGCCAATCCAACTAGAACCCGCAAAGCCAGCCGGAACCATATGAAGTCGGTGTGAACCATTCGGAGCAATAAACGAGAAGCATGGTTGATGGTCATTGTGAACTAGCTAAAATTCCAACTGGAATTATTTGGGCACATTATAATTCGTGATCCGCTAAAAGTCTTTATTAAATAAAAAGTTTAAACAAAAAAAAAAACAAAATATAGGGTGTGCCAAATAATTTTATTTAAATGCAATAAAACAAAAAGTTTTCAATATTTTTTCAAATTTATTTTTTCATTGTAAAGAACAATCTTTCCGATTAATTATGGAATACTACTTCATTCATATGACTGCCTCGGCTAGCCTTGACGTACCCCAAACGGTCGGTCCCATTTTTGAGCACATTTTCGATGGTATGCGGCATTATGTCTTCAATGGCCGTGCGAATATTGTTCTTGAGAGCGTCAATCGTTGCTGGTTTATCGGCGTAACACTTATATTTGACGGCACTCAAAGAAAATAGTCCAACGGCGTCAAATCACAGCTCCGCGGCGGCCAAATCACATCAGCATTTCGGCCGATAATTCGATCTTCGAAGACAGTGCTCAAAAGATCAATTGAAATGTGTGCTGTGTGGCACGGAGCGCCGTCTTGTTGAAACCAAATGTTGCCTATGTCCTCCTACTTGAAGAGGAACAAAAAATCGTTTATTATGGCGCGATAGCACTCACCATTGACAGTAACGGCGGCTCCTTGCTTATTTTCAAAGAAAAATGGCCCAATGATGCCACCGGACCAAAATCCGTACCAAATAGTCACTCGTTGAGGATGCATCGGCTTCTCTACGATCACGTGCAGGTTCTCCGTGCCCCCAATGCGACAATTCTGCTTGTTTACAAAGCCGCCAAGATGGAAATGCGCCTCTTCCGAAAAGATGATTTTTTTTGCCAAAATCGGCATCTTCTTCAAGTCGATCGCAAACCCACTCAGCGAACCGAAAACGCAATGGGTGGTCTCTTTGCTTCAATTCCTGAACCAATTGAACTTTATACGGTGTCATACCAAGGTCTTTATGCAGAGTTCGTCGCAATGGTGTGCTTGAAATGTTCAATTCTTGAGCAGGATGACGAGTTGAAGTTCCGGCGACTCACGCACATTCTCGGCTACAGCATCAACATTTTCTGGTGTACGCTTGGTTGGCTCCTTGGTTCGTGTTGGTTTATTAATTAGCAAGCCTGTTTCTTTAACTTTATTCACATAATAACGCACATATGGTGCTCCCGGCGCTTCGTTTCTTCCGAAAACCGCACGCAATTTTCGCACATATTCTGCAACATTACCATGATTTTCGAAGTATTGTTTCAATATTTCCTAGCGTTGTTCATGCGAATACACAACCATTTTAGTTCAGCGGAAGGATAAAACTAACTTTCGGTCAAATCAGAAGTGACATACCTACATTACCATGTATATCATCCCACACATAGCATGTACCAACATGCAACATGAGTTACTATGCCGTTTGATGTATAGTTAAAGACGTTGAATTTACGTTTATAATAAAATATCATCACTTCAGCTGCCGGTGTTGTTAATACCTTTTGGAAATCAAATGTGGCTACCACAATTTTCCATTACTTTGGTTTCCTGCAGTTTTATAATTTTCTTTTATTTTTCGAGCTAAATCCTTTGCCGAAATGGGTCGCTCATTTTTTTCATACTCAGTAGTTTTTAATCACGTCCCCTTAAGCTAGCAGAACCCATACAGCAGAACATTACAAGATAGTATGAATAGTTATAGGCTACTTAAATGCTATACTAATACATTTGGGCTCCACCCCTTCCAACTAAAACGAGGGTTCTGCTAGCTTTAGAAAAAGTTAGAAGAACCCATATCAAAAAATATTTGAAAAACAATTGGAAAATAAAAGGTTAACTTTAGGCTAATTAAGTACCCTATTTAAATTTTATTATTCTGCTCATTCTAGAAAAAGCATAAGGCTTTATCACTTCAAAGCTAGCAGAAACCAAATCGAAAATCGGACCAAAACCTAAATTAGAACCGAAAACAAGATCAATTAACATACAAATAATTTTAAAAAATTTTTTAATGGGACATTTGATTAGGCCATAATGAGCCTAAAATCATTTGTATGTTAATTGATCGTGTTTTCGGTTCTAATTTAGGTTTTGGTTCGATTTTCGATTTGGATTCTGCTAACTTTTTCTAAAGCTAACAGAACCCATCGTTTTAGTTGGAAGGGGTGGAGCCCAAAATTTTTTAGTATATAATTTAATTAGCCTATAATTAGCCTATAATTATTCATACTATATCTTGTAATGTTCTGCTGTATGGTTCTGCTAGCTTAAGGGACGTTTTTAATCAGCATTTTGGTTTTTGATGGGCTGTACAGTTATTGGCGATATTGGCGAAGAGTAGCAACGTCAGTAATTCAATTTTCACGGCACCATGTCAAGTACATCCTATGCATTTTAGAACACAATAAAC